>JASKGO010004309.1:0-28009 GCA_030556065.1 Holobus sp. GC000080
ATTTTTTTTACATAAAATTTATTTCTTTTTTTCTTTTCCTTATTTGTTTCATTCGTTTCCTTCTAATAATAAAAAAAAATAATAATTTTCAACCTAAATTTAAAAAAACCTCCCTGGGAGAGAAATTTTCAAATCATTTTCAAAATTTGCGTAAAAAATTCAAAGAAAATTCAATTTAAAACCATTTTCCATTCCTCTAAAATCAAAATTTTTGACCGTTACAAACAAAACAAAAACAAATAATTAACAAAACAGAAAACAAAAAACCAAATATATGAAACATGGGCCGGTTTTAGCGTTAATTAACATTTGATTCTGCATAATTTACGTACCACGAAGCCAGGTGGATAAGTGGGAAACGGGCCGATTTCCCTGGTGGCCACGTGGCTCGGCAAATCGGCGCGCCGCCTCTTCCTGCGAAGACGCTGCTTCTCTCTGATTAGTAAAGCGGCTTGCATTCCGGCCGAAGCTGCGTTGCTCATCCAGCGCACATCTTACTCAGTAATCCGCCCTCCTCAGCATCGTCATCATCGTCATCAGCGACACCACCGAGATGCAAATAATTCACAGACCGGACAAACAATTCGCCAACACTCGAAAATGCTTCAACTTTCATTTTCTTCAATTCTATACTCGTTTTTCCGTAATAACTGCTGATTTCTTAATAGCATTGTCACATTTGGACGTTTCATTTTATAGTTTATTTTTATTATTTAAAGTTCTTGAACTACTAACTTTTCGGTAGTTGCAATTGAAGTATATTTTATGTATCAAAACTATGACAGTTTTTTATTTTATTTATTTTTAATTTTTTTTTTTTTGTATTTTTTTACTATCTCTTTTTTAAGTGTTCTTTCGCTAATTAATTAATAGTTGATAAAAAAAGGTGTGTCCCAAAGTGAGTGTAAAAAAGCGAAGGCAGAAGTTGTATATATTTTTTTTTTTAAATATATAAATTTTCAATATTTGTAAATATTTATTATATATTCGTTAAATACTATATAAATAGTTGTAAATGTACTCTTTCTGAAAGTAGATATTCTTATTTATGTAATGAATTTGTTGATTAATTAATTTCATTAATTAGTGTTTGATTATAGAGTGTAATTAGTGGTTTAAAGGAAGATAAGACGATTCGATTCATTGATTATTATCAAGCGCGTTAATAATAATTTCTTCTCGTGTAGTACGAATCGATCGATATGTAACTAATGACTAATGACGCAAATTATAAACGCTGGAAACTCTGTAAACTCTGGTCCCAATTAATTATTTTTAATAGGTCCGTTTGTTTTTTTTTTTTTTTAGTTTTTTTCAATAAACTTTTTCGGTTTTCCTTTATCCTGGATCGAAACTACTCATTTTTGTTTTAGTTTAGGCACTGTTTGTTTTTTATATTTTTTAATAATTAGTTTTACTAATTATAAATTAAATTAATTTTTTTCTTAGGCTCCACTAGGTCGGTTAACTGATTGCTTCTTTTGCTTGTTTATAAGTAACTGAAAGCAAAATTTTAATACTTAAAGTTTGCAAAATTACAAAATTTGTAATTCGAAATCGAAATTTTTAATTTCGTAAAAGTAAAAAGGCAATTTTTTTCTATTCAATTTTCTTATTGTTTTTGTTTTTGTTTTTGTAATTTTAATTAAGGAATATTTTGTTTTTCTGCTGCTGATTTAAATGAAAAATGTATTTGCATGGAAATTTATGTACAAGATATAATCAAAGATTAATTAATTATACACTTGGAGTGGTTATAAATTACCGCAAAGTACATGCTGCCAGCTACAAGTAAGTAAGTAGTAACAGCACACCAATTAAGGGTCTACCAGTTATACCAGTTTTGTTTTGCTACCACTATACTACAGCACAGCATTAAACTACCAAACTATACCTCGCCAAATGCAAAACGGATGATTGCAAAGTTCAACATACAGAGAGCAGAACAATTTGTCAAATCGAATTTGTCTATTGTGTTTTTTGGGGCATGCAACTAGAGAGCTACGAATTTCTACGATATTTCTAATTATTAGTTCAAATCTACAGTAAATTTTAAAATAGTCGATGCTTTTAAGAGTTTTCTATTCGATTTTTTATTACTATTTTTTATTTAATGTAAGTTTTATAAAAATTCATTTGAAATTTTATAAAAGTAGATGTGAAGGCGCCGGGATTTTAATAAATATCTAATAACATAAAATATTGCGACGAATTAAATTTTAAATTTTACTTTTATACTAGTTTTTTTAATTGTCTCTTGGGAAAATGTGAAAATTTATTGGAATTTTCAATGGAATATTGAAATTTTTGAATTTATAAACATTTTAACAATTTTATGACCCAACAATCGGCCGATGTGAAAGTGCCGGATAAAAAAAATCATTTAACTAAACTGAAAATTCATTAAATTCTTGTTTGCCTTTTAATTTATAAAAAAAAAAATTGACAAATTAGTTTAGAATTTTAATTTTAGCAAATAATTGTGACCTAATGTGAAGGCGCCGGGTAAATGACTGCTAAAATTAAAATAAAAATTCAAAAAAAAAAAATTTGCTTTTTAATTTACAAAAAAAGCAAAATTTTAAACAAATTGATAAAAAAAAATTGAAAATATAAAATTTTTAATCTTTTTTTATAAATAATTGTAGGTAATGTGAAGGCGCCGGATGAATAACTGATAAAACTAAAAGCAAATTTTATTGTCAAAGTTATTAACTTCTTAATTCATAAAAATAATATTTATTTTTATATAAATTACTTTTCAATGAACATTCTTCTTTAATTTTTTATTTTTTTTATTTTAGAGGACGGCGATGTGAAGGCGCCGGGAACAAAACAAACTTTAAAAAAATACCGAAAACTTTATTTTCGCTTTATATACAATCAAGTAAAACATTTTTCAAAATTGATGTAAAGATAATAATTGGAAAATTGCTAGCAAATATTAAGAAATTTTTAATAATTGCTTAAAATGCTTTTTCAAATTCAAGAAATAAATTTAAAAAAAAATTAAAAAAAAAAAAACAATAAAACAGAATAGCAATAAAAGAAGGCAATTATCATCAGTATCTTGCAAATCTATCCAAATGGGTTGGATGCTTTCCAAATCTAATTCCTAAATGAAACGATCCAATTTGAAAACTTGGACTGACAGGATAATTTTCCGAATCCCTTTAAAATTTAAATTTCCAGCAATGTGGCAACCCTTTCCAAGAAATCCATTTGGTTTTTGCATTTCATCTTATTTACTTTTTTTTATCTTAGATAAAATATATTTATTCGTTATTTATTTTATTTCGAATTAATGAAATTCTCTTTTTCTATTTTATTTGAATTATTTCATAGTAAATTTTCAAAAAAGAATTAATAAATTTTTTATTAAAAACCAAACAAATAAAATTTGAATAGAAAACTCTTAAAATTTCTCTTTAAACTTCAAATATTAATTTCATCGGTACAAATACAAAACAAATTAAAAAAAAAAAAAAAAAAAAACGAAAACACCAAAGCAAAATGTAATGTACCTCCGAGAACGGATAATCCAGGCTGCCGAAAAAATCGTACTCGGTGAAAAACTCGGGCTCGTAATTCTCGTGCCACGTCTTATCCTTGATCTCGAAATTGCACAGATGATTGCACTTGTCCAGCACATCCTCCTTGCCCTCCTTCTCCTCCTCCACCTGCCTGACAAAGCTGCATCTCCTCTCGAGCGCCCCGTCGCCTTCCGGGATCGGAATCTGCGGCAACAGATGCGTCGACGGACTCTTGGGCGGCGGCGGCACCAACGGCGGCGGCAAATCATGCACACTCGAATGCCTATGGTGATGTTGCTGCTGCTGCTGCTGATGGTGATGCTGATGATGATGTCCGCCGGCATGCTGATGATGTCCCTGCTGTACCGGTATGCAGATCGACGGGCTCTCCTTGAGGCGCGCCCGGTGCGGCTCCTTCAGCTGGTAATTGGACGTGGAGTGCCGGCGCTCGCCGCCGCCAGCCGGCGGCTTCAAACTGTTGCGCTCGACCCGCGAGAGCCGCGGCGGAGGCACGACGGTGGGCGAGTCGTCCGTGTAATTGCTAAATTGGCCTATCTGTTTCGGCTTGGGCAGTATGTCGGGGGCCTTGCCCGCCTTCGCTTGGGCCTTCTTCTGCCGCTGCCTCTGGCGCGCCTGGCGACTCGCCAAACTTGCCCCGCCGGCCGCGGCATACATTCTTCCTTAATTCTCTTCTCTCACCCCAAAAAGCTTAACCGTCGCCGCCGCCACCGTTGGCGGTCGCTAGCTTACAATTACCCTGACTGACCACTGTGTTTTTGTGCGAAGAATGCATTGTCCGCTTTAGATTCGTTGATCGCTTCCGTTTGATTGATTCTGAGATTGCTTTTCGTCTAGTAGTAGTAGTAGTACAAGTAGAAGAAGTAATAGTTGAAGTTCCTTTGATTCGGCCGACGCCTTTACAAAGCCTCGGAAGGCTCGCTCGACTCTTCTTCGATATTGTCATTTGTCTAACAGTAGTAGCACAAGTAGTGGAAAATATATTGCTTTCATTACAACAACAATTGTATAATATATTTTTATATAATCTCTATATATATATATTTCTTTACAATATATATATATATATATATATATATTGTGTGTTTCTTTTCTTTTTAGTTTTATTTCCTTTATTTCATAAATTAATTAATCAATTTCTTCAATCAATCAATTAATTAATTAATTAATAATAATGCAGAACAATGAGGTCCTTTATGTGAACAGCGTTTTGATTGACTCTTTTTCTATATATCCAATTGCTTCGAAACAACAACAGTTAACCATATAACAACGGAAACAGGAACATCTTTTTTTTTCATTTCATTCTCAACATTTGTGCATTGTGAAGTTTGCTTTTCCTTCGGTTGTGCTTTTAATTCGGCGATCTTTAAAGTAATTAAACCGAAAAAAAAAAAATAGAAAACACACAAAACAATGAAAAAGCCATGAAAAATTTTAATTAAACACAGTTTGCGAGGTTTTCCCATTTTATATTTATATAAAATATATAATAAATATAATTGCAATGTTTAAATTCGAAATTAATTTATGAAAATGGCGCTCAAGTTTAATATATTATGTGCAGAGCAGCGCGGATGGCGACCCAGTGCACTTTGACATATCCTATGTGGGCCGCCGCCGATAACCGCCGCCGCTACGAGCGCGGACCTGACGAAACCATTATACTTTTTCATATTGATAAATACATTTCGTCCAACACTATCAAATTTACATCCAACCGCAAACACACACACACACACACACACACACATTTTATATTCCATCTATACATGTGTTTGCATTTTTTTGTGCATGCGTGGGTGTGTGTATGTGTGTGTGTGTGTGTGAAAAGCGTTTACCATTAAAGCAGCAGCAGGTACAAAATTTATTGGGCGAAGAAGGAATTGCAATAACCCAGTTTTCCATTGAGTGGCTATAGCGGAGGTACCTACAGAGCTAACACGGCTAGATAGGAATCGATAGCCTGGCTACGACCAACAACCACTATAGTCACATTGTAAGTCGGCAAAAGTAATTTATAAATTATTAATGACCGCGACACGGAAAACGACGCTTTTTCCATCTGTCCAATCCATTTGAATCCAACAAACGAATAAATTACTACTTTATTCGGCCCTTGAATGCTTCACTGTTTAGATTGTTTAGATTTTACTTTTTTTTTTTTTTTTTTTTTTTTTTTGTTATAGTTTGTGGTTTTTTTTATAATATAGTTATAGATAAGTGGATTTTAAGATAAGAATAGCAAAAATTGCAAATATTTGAAGATTAGCGATTAAATAATGAGTTATCGGTGGAAATTCAGGAATAATATTGCAATTGCGCAATTGGAATTCCTGGCCCAATTACAATCAGCCCCCAGGGCTCCGAAATCCAATTACGGCAAACCCGGAAGCGCCAATTACAAACAAATGCCGCACCGGATATTCCTTTAATTGCCTTTTTGCCTTTTTACTTTTACATTTCTCAGATTTTTCCATTCGAAAAATGAAAAAATCATTGTAATCTTTATTTACTGAATTGAAGAATTAAATTTCAAAAACTTACCCTTTTTCGAAAATATATTTTGGTTTTTTTTTTTCAAAGGAAAAATGCGCACAGAAATTAAAATTAAACTTTTTTAGATTTAGTGTTAAACAGGAAGAAGAATCATTGCGGAGGATTTAAATGGAGAAACAATAGAGTCATTTCGGATGGAGCAGCAGCAGCAGTACTACGGGGGAAAAACTTAAAACTTGTTGATATCCTTTCGGCAGAGTGGTATTTTAGGGGTGGTTAAACCGGGGGACGGCTAACACTCGCTTTAATGTAGGTGGTAAACACACACACACAGAGTCCGACGACCGACTGGCACTACGAAAAGGAAACAAAAAAACGAGGAGCGCGTCTGGGAGCGCGCGACCCTAACTAATGACTGAACGGTCGGAGGCGGCCGGAGGCGGCAGTGCGCAAGTGCACCTGCGCCGCTAACAGGTGGACTGCCCAATTTTTCATCAAATCATCATGAAAATTTAATCGCATCAACATCATCATTATCATCTTTTTCTTTTTCTGGTTTTTTTTTTTCTTTAAAAATGCTTGCGAAAAACTTTTCGAATTTCGAAAATTCGCTAAGAACTTTTAGCAGTTAATTACGATAAAAGTGGGCCGAATTGAAAAGATTTGAAATTTCAATGAATATGTGAATTTAGAAGGGAATTTTCAACGGTGGTTAATTAACTGTGGCAGCAACGAATATTGCCCCATGAATTTATTATGCCTCTTAGTGTGTGCCGCATAATTATAATGAAATGGGAAATTTTAATGAGACGGAGCAATGTCGTCGAAATTTGTCTCTACGTGTGTGTGTATGTGTGTGTTTGCATCTTCTATGTATTTGTTTCAGTGGTGTGTGTGTGTATGCGCGCGCGTGTGTGTGTGTGTGTGTGTGTGTATAAATTTCAAATAATCCGCTCTTGGAGATCGTGACTTCACTTCAAGGTCCTCCGCATCAGGAATTCTAATAGATCTGTCTATTTTGCAATGTATAGGACACCACTTTCTGAATGTGTTTGTGCGCTTGGCTGTGTGTGGATTTTGTGTATACAGGGTGGACACTTTCTAAATAACTGAAATTTGGGTAAATTGTAGATTTAAAAAAATTTTAATGATTTTTTTGATAATTTATTCCAAGAAAACTATTTATCATAGAAAAAATAAATAATTGTTCGTAATAGGTATTTTTAAGTGCAATCTAAATAATTTTAGAAAATTTCATTGGATTGCTTAAATTTTGAGATAAAAAATAAAATTACATTTTTTTAAATAGAAACCATAGTTCGCTATAGGGCTTATCAAATAGCAACTTTTTTCTCATTTCAACGATATAGCATTTTATAAGTTTAAATTTGGAAATTATTGTTAAACTTTAAAAAAACGTAATTAATGGAAGTAATCAGAGGGGTTGTGATATTTTTCAAAGGACTTCTCCATTGAAAATGCCGTCACACAACGCACCCTGCCATCGAAATCGCCATGGATGCTGTGCTTTTGCTAAGGAATTACATCGAAGACAGAAAACTATTTTATTATTATTTTATTTTTAAAGAACCGGATCAATCTTGAAAATATTACACTTTATTTATTTTAATTTGTTTCATTTGAAATTATTTAATAAAAAATTCAAAGCCTAGTAATTATTTTCCCTAGAAAATATGATTTTTTCAAATTTTACAGCAATCATCAATGACAATCATACAAATTGTTACATTGTTGAAATGAGAAGAGAAAAAAAAAAGCTATTCTATCATAAAAACTGAACGTAAACTGTAAGTTAGCCATATAGGGGTGGAAAAAATGGCCACCCTGTATATGGGCACCTCTCTGAATGGATATGTATAAGTGCAAGGAAGTGAGAGAGAGACTACAGATTGAGAATAAAATATGATGGTGAAGACAAAGATGGAGAATTGTATATATGTATGTAGATACATGAGAGGGTTGTATGGAGTGTTCGTGTCACTGCTCACTGCCGCCCCCGATGGTCGAACAGGGTGTGTTTATTTCTGTGTGTGAGTGCAGCGGTGTTCGGACGCTATAAATCTCGCTTAATATGTACGCGTGTTCGCGTATTTGTCTTCCAAGTCGACCTAAATCCCCAATTTCATTCCTTTTTCTTTCTTTTCCTTTTTTACGTTCCTTTTTGACCTCTTCGAATCGCCATTTTATTTATTGCCTTGTTATATTTGCAAGAAAGGCTTTAATGGGCCATTAAAACATTAGTCTTTTCTGTGAGTATTGCTATTTTTGCGCTTTTTATTTTCTTGATATTTAATTCTTTTTTTTTTAGTAAATTTGGTAATAATTATTAATTAATAAACGAAAAGTATTGCTGTAATTTGATTTTCCTGTAGTTTTCTTTCTTATTTAATTATTTATTTATTTATTAAAGAAGCATTTCATTTATTTTATCAATTTTAAAGTTAAATTCTATTTTTTTTTTTTTTCATAAAATTTTTCCATTGTCTGTTACTGTTTTAAATCACTTTAACTTTTAGTAATATTTTTATTATTTTTTAGAAAGTTTTCAATCGGTTTATAGGAACTTTTATTAAATTTATTAAAAAAACAAAAACAAATAAAAAATTAATATTTGCTGATTTGTTTTATAATAAATTTAATGAAGAACAATTTTATATGTCTTTCAAACTTAAAAAAAAAAATGCAATTTCATTAGTCACAAAAAACGTTAAAAAAAATTTGCAGAAACTTAAAAAATGTATTGAAAATATTTTAAATTTTATTATCTGCCTAAATTTGCATTAAAATTTTATTTTCATTTAGCTTCCTTTTAAATTCCTTCGAATTTCATTAGTTGTTATTTATTCTAAACTAAAAATGAATTATTTCATTGAAAAATAAATACAAAAATTACAACAAAAACAAATAAAAATTAAAATTAAAGTTTAAAATTTTGCTTACAATTTGCCATGAAATTTCATTGGAATTTAATGACAAAATTTATATTACCAGATAAGCAGATTATACAAACAGTTTATCCTTTTTGGAGATTAATCCCATATTGCCCTGCAAACAGCATTAAAGCAAACTGATCCCTTTGCAAATCTCAATGTCCCCGTATTCCTTCTACAAAGTAGGAAATCCAGGACATTTACTTCCAACGGACAAAACTATAAAATTTGCAATTATCCTTTAATTTAAAACTTAAAATTTATTTTTATTTGTATTTATTTGTAAATTATTCTTTATTTTTATTTATATTAAACTTTATTGGTAATGGTAAAACTTTAATTTTTATATATATTAAACTTTATTGGTAATGGTAAAACTTAATTTGGTAAAGCATAAAAACTTCGAAATTGAAATGGAAAATTGCGGAGAATTCACTTGAAAAATTAAAGGCGAACGTCTTAAAAGTTACTTAATCAGCAGCAAAAACATTTCTTGGCAACGGACGCCGCACGTGGCACAAAACATCCCCCGCACAGCAAGCGGCGAACGGGGTAATTTTTCACCCTCTCTGCACTTTTTCCGCGCGCGCGCTTCTATTTTCTTTCTTTCCGCAAAATGAAACGGTCGCTTGAGTTTCCGAGCGGCGGGCGGAAAAAAGGCGCACATTAAAGTTGTAAATTGAAACTTTATCTCTTTACATCTGCGGATGTCTTCAGTCTTCACAAAGGACCGTTGCGTCGTTGCGTTGCATAAAACAATTAACATTTTACTAAATTAAAATCTCCGGCAATATATTCAGCAAGAGATTAAAACTGACGAAATAATTCCTGGGAAAATACAATTCGACGCCTGATATAAGCTTAGTGTGGCAAATTATCAAAATATCAAACAAACAGCAACAGCAATAAAAAAAAAGAAATTCAAGGACATGAGGACAATAAAAAAGCAAAACCAAAGTGGCGAGCGCAATGAAAATACAGAAGGCGAGAGACAAATGGAAATGAAGGAGGAAAAGTGGGAAAAGGACAAAAAGTGCAAAGGACGAAACGGAAAATACCACTTTGGGGAACAGGAAGGGCCATCTAGCGGGGGGTTAACGTTCCAATCGATAATCCACAGAGTGGAAAACAAATCCTCAAGGACTACATTTGATCCTTCTTTGATCTGTACAATATTTTTCTTATTTTTTTTTTAAGATAAAATTTTACCACTCTTCTTTTTGTGATTTTTATTAGATATTTAAAAAAAAAAATGGAAATGTAATTTATTATGATGAAAGATTAAAGGTGTTTTTTATATGCGTAGAAAGGGTGGATTTGCTGAGTCATTCGTCACAATTTCGGTTCGATAAGGAGTTGGACGAGTCCCCGGAGACATTTGCCGCCGTCGACACAATCTGCCCCCGAGTATTATGGATCGAATTTTGTCACTGCTTTGAATTTTTCTTGTTTTTTTTTTTTTTTGCTGCCAAAAGCAGTTTTGCAAAATTTAAAATACTTTTTTTTTAAGGAAAAAATAGAAAAAAATTTTCTTAAAGGATTTTTTCCATTGCGAAATTTATTAATACATTTGAACAAAAGAATTATAAATATCTATCTGCGATAGATAGATTTTATTAAAAATAAAATAAAAAGATAATAAAAAAGCAAACTATAAATAAATACAATTAAAACAAAAGTAAACAAAAGCAGAACGATAAATAATTGCAGCAAACAATGAATAAAAATCATTAAGAATTATTATAAATTATGCAGAAAAGAAATGATTCATTCATTTCATATTTTTATTGTTGGTATTACAAAATTAATAATTGTACAACAATTAAAAAAAATACGTTTTTTTTTAAGTAATTAGCAAAGTGTCATTAAAATTGACACGGTGTAACTGGTGTTATCACGTTTTTAATTTTTCCATTTTTCCATTTTGTCATTCCGGGAACCGTCGCGATTAGCAACTTTATAAATACATTTTTTTGTGATAAAAAAGGCGAGTTGTTTGTTAGCGCTCACGAAGTGAACATGTCGAGAATTACCATTATTACCGCACTAATTGGCCTCCTGTTTGTTTGCCATAATGGCACCGGCTTCTGGATTCAGCCGCAACAAGACTGCGCGAACGTCTCTTGCGATCTGAATTTACAATGCAACGAAAATCAAATTGTGGGCAACGATCGCTGTAATTGTCCTTATTGCATTACTATAATTCGTAAGTTTTTTTTTTTTTTTTTTTTTGGGGAAAATTTACATAAAAAATTGATTTATTTAAATTTTATGGTTCTAGCGGTTGGAGGCAAATGTCCTGAATATCCTACCGTGGGGGGAATAAGGACCTGGAGATGTGCAGAGGGATCAGTTTGCTTTAATGCTGTTTGCAGGGCAATAACGGATTAATCTCCAAATAGGATAAACTGTTTGTATAATAAGCTTATCTGAAATTTAAATTTTGTCATTAAATTCCAATATAAAATGTTGTTGTGAAATGTAAGGAAAGTTTGTAACTAATTGCTAGTATTAGTTTTTCTGTTATATTTTTGTATTTACTTTTTAATATAATAATTTAAAAAAATTTTAATTAATAAAAAGTAATTGAAAACTATTAAAATTTCACAGTGAATTTAAAAGGAAAACAAATTGGAACATGTAATGGTTGAGTTCGTTTTCCCTTAAAGGCTTAAATGATTAATTAGCAAGCGCAATCGAAGACGTGACAATGCTAAACGAAAGTTTTTCCTTGCCTAGATCAGGCCGCCGAAAAGAACGATGATTTGCCCTGCCCGGTGCTTCGTTCAATATTCATTTGGGAAATTATTGTTTTTTTTTTTTTGTTGCCTTGGCCTTTCTCGTTCTTTTCGATTAATTATTGTAAGAAAAAGTTTACTAGAAAATCATTGGTTTAATTGATTTATTTAAAGGTTTATTTGAAGTTTTATTTTTTTGTTCAATTGGAATTTTTAGTTAATTTTTGTTGATTTGGTTTTCAATCTTTTCAATAAATATAATATATATCTAATAAATTAAGTGGGATTAAAATAGATAATATATACCTAATTAATTAAAGAAGAAGTGGTTTATAAAAAAAAATTGTGGTTTTTAAGTGGTTTTAATTTTCAAAATTTAAAAATTATTTTTCTATGAAAGCTTCATTTTTTTGTAGAAATGAAATTTGTAGCTTTTGTTGCCTTGGGTTTTAATTCTTTTCATTCAATATAATTTTCCAAATTAATTTAAAAAAGATATGATTTATAAAAAGCAAAACGAACATTTGTTTTTTTAATGAATTATAAGTTTTTAAAGTTTTAAAATGTTAAAAAAAATATTTTGTTGCTTAATTTAAAAGTTGTAAGTTAATTATTAGCGAGTAATTACGCTTTCTACGAACAACAATATGAAAATTACTTGAAATTTATTTAAATTTGCTTGTTTTGTGTCGTCAATGGGAAATTTTAATTTTAAATTGTGACTTGCAATTTTTTTTTACTGTAAATAAATTTTAAAATTAAAATTGAAATAAGTTTTTGAAAATAAATTTAAAAAGACTAATAAATAAATATTTCAATTAAACAAAATGTTTAGAAAATGTTAAAATAAATTTAAACTGATCTCATTTTGCATTTTAATTTTATTTGTGCCTTTTTTTATCCTTTTTCCCACTTCATTCATTAATTCGCTATATCATTTTTTGTTAGTTTTTAATTGAATTATTTTTATTTGCATTTTATTGTTTAATTTTTTTTTAAATTTTATGAACAAAAATTTGATTATAATTACCTCTTTAACTTTACAAATACAAACAAAATATAAAAAAAAAAAACGATAAAAAACATTTTAAATGTTATTTGATGATTTCTTTACTGTTAATTCAATGAAAAATGATTTTTTTATATTTTTCAATTGCAAAATAAATAATTTTTTTTTATAAATTCATTTGCATTTGCATAGGCAATTTGTATAAATTTCATTAATTAATTACAAGAAAACTATTGAATCGATTTAAATGCGGTTTTCACTACAATATTGAAAAAAATATTCTCTTTAAAATGAGGGGTCACTCGATCCCCATGCCATTTAAAATTTTTTAGTCTGTTGCCGTGGGGGGCAGGGGGTGACTGTTACGCCATAACGAAATATTCCAAAAGATGTCCCCCTAACTACAAAAATTGACGTGTCTCAGGGATTTTTCTTAAAATGAGTTGTTTTCATTTTATTCCTATTGGATACCCTTCGCTGGGACACCCTGTATGTAACATTTATTATATTTAAAAGTATATAACAATACATTATGTATTGCATATACATAGAGGAATATACAAGCAGTATAATAAGGATTTAGTGAATGTCCACGGGTCAGAGCGTTATTACAAAGTAGGACTAAGCCTTTACTAGGTTAGTCGGGGCAATAATTGAAGGAAATTTACATAATAATTCGATTCAATTTATTCCCAATTTAAGCATTCATCCACACTCACACGCACACACACACACACACACACACACACACACACACACACAGAAATATAGCATTCACATAATATATAAAAGAGGACAAAGAGATATACTTATAGAAGTTGGAAATTTTTTTGAAATTGAAATTGAAAATAGAAAATCCGATGGATTTTGTTGTAAATTTAAACAAACGACGAACTGTCAGCGAGCCAAGCCCACGATTTGGGGGTGGTAGTGTTGGCGTTAGTGTTGGTGGTGGTGGTGGTGGTGGAAAACTTTGTAATCAGAAAAAGCACTTGCGAGGGGGACTGAAAGAGATAAGTACATCCTGGCTGCCGGATGCAACCCTTATCGTTTAGCGCGCACTTAACGGATGGAAAATTCGCAACACCACAAAATATAGACAACGAACGAAGAAGATGAAAAAAAAAACAACTAAAAAAGTTCTTCTTTTCTGCATTGTATTCTGCATTAAAAGCAAGGGGATTTTCTTTTTCAGCTTTTTATTGTTTTAAAACATATTTAAATTTTTACTTTTATTTATTAATTTATTTATTGAAATTTTTATTTTTATTTATTAATTTATTTAATGAAATTTTAGTAATTTTTATAGAGTTGCCTGTGTTTTTGTTATAGATTTAAGTGGTTTTAAATGGAGAAAAACTAATTGATTACTAATATTCACTTTTTTTACATTTCGTTCAAAACATATTTTAGTTTTTACATTTGCTTATTGAAATTTTACTAATTTTTATATAGTTTTTTTGATGCTTTTATTAAAGGTTTACGTGGTTTGAAATGGAGAAAAACTAATTGATTACTAGTATTCACTGTTTTGTTTTAAAAATCGATTTTTTTTAAATAAATTGTCATATTATAAATATTTAGTTTTTGTTTTCAGGGGTTGATAAAGTATCAACTGTAAGCTAAATATTTTTTTTATGTTGTAACACAAATCATAATTAATTTTTATTATTAATTTACTTATTATCATTAAGGTTAAAATCGACCAAAGGTCTTTCAGCCATTAATTTTTGTTATTGACCTTTCCGAAAATATCTGCTGCTTATTAATTTAACAAAACCAAAACCAAAAAAAAAAACTTATTAGCAAACTAAAAAACAATAATGTAATAAACAAATTACTCTGAAAAAAGAGAAAGAAGAATAAAAAAGTGAAAACCCAATTTTGATCGATTTGGCATATACTTAAAAGAAAAAAAAAACAACGAAGAAGAAGCGTAGCGAAAAAGAAAAGGGGTCAAACGCGAAATGTCAGAAATATAGGTCGTGCCATCGAACTGCCCTTACCAACCCTTATATAGGCCACTGTGCCACCCCCGCCTCGAGTGCTCCTTGCACATAAATGGGAAAACCTCTCGTTGCAACTGTGCCGACGACATAGTCATCGCATAAAACCCTTAATCTGTTTTTTCTTTTTTTCTACTATGCGATAGCAGCAGCAGCACACTTACCAAACTTTCACGTGCAGGAAGAATTTCATGGTTCACCCGGTTCACCCGGATGCAATCCGTTGCATTTCGCAGCACTTCATCGGAACAGCGCGAAACACCTGCAATGCAAGCAATCCTCGCATTAGAAAGCCATTCGTCGTAAATGAGTGTCGTAAATATCGGGCGGGTCGCGTGTTCCGCCAACGTATAACCCACAAAATTTTCCGACCCTCCGGAGCAGCCCATAGAGCACAGCTGCATAAATAATTCGGCTGCTTTGTGCCGCCTCGAAAGGGCAATTTATTTGTTTTCCGCCAAAAGTGAAAATCGTTATAGGGAAAACGTGATAAATTATTTACCGAAAAAGTAATGAGCAAAGAAACGAAACAAAAAACTGAAAAAACAAATAAATAAACAGAAAAAAACAACAACAAATAAACAGAAAAAACAACAGGCAAGTTAAGGGTGTGTTGTTTCAGTGTAATAATAATGTAATTTAAGGGATGTAGAGCTTTATTGAATGGAATCGCAGCAGTCCATTTGAGGGGTGGTTGTAGAAGGCTCAAGGCGCGGAAGATTAAAGGCGAAACGTGCGCTCAATCGATATCTGCACGCATTGTGTGCGCTTCTGGAGCGCGTTCCTCGCATATCATTACACTTGATTTGCGTGAATAATTAATTAGCGCGCGCGAAAGCGTTCGCAACCCCTTTATGCTCTCGCCTTTCAACATTTCACCATAGTTCCACCAGTTCCACGTCTGCATTTGCATTGCGAGCGCAATTTTCGTGTGCCTTATACCATTTTACTTTTACTGCTTTTACTATTTGTCTGTCAGACTGTTTTACAAGACGTTACTAAGCAATCAAGTTGTTTACCACTAGAGTCACCGCCGCCCACAACCCTTATTGCTGATCCTAATTTGTTTACTTTTTTTCCAATCCTTTTGATTCTTCAGTTCTGTAATTTTTTTTCCCTTTTGTTTTTTATTTTATTTTTAATTAATTAATTTTTTTAATTTAGTTCCTTATTTTTGTCCACAGGGATGAGTTTGCTTTGGCAGCACTTAGTGTGGAAACTTCCAGTTCCCGATGCGTGTCGAATGGACATCGTATAAAAAAATTATTATCGTTATTGTTATTACAGCAGTAGCAATAGCAGTAGCAGGAGCACCAGTAGCGGCAGCGGGGCGGCGAACAGAGAGAGCTTCGAGGTGCTCGAAGGGTCAATTTGCGGGGCAACAGAGACGCCACCAGTCATTTGCTTAATTGCTTCAACTGGTACACTGCTGCTACACCATAACTATATTATACTTTACTGCTGCTGATGCATACCTAGTATACGATGGTAACGTCGATTTTCACTTTTAACGCTTCGGAGGGAGAGGACGGCCGCGCCACGTTTGTTTTCCACATTATATTTACATTTGTTTTCTCTCGAAACGTAAAACAAATCAACTTACCTCAATCGGGAAACAATCGGGGACAAAAGCAACAACTGCAAACAGCCGTTGCCATGACGATCGGGGGTGGTTTTCATATAGTGCTCTAAGTATAATTACAGAGTAGCGAATTATATGGAAATATTTTATTTGCGGAAAGCACAGTTTTGTGCTTGTTTTTTTTTTTTTTTCTAAAAAAGAAAGAAAAATTTCGGCGATTTCCTTAAATGAAGTCCCCGAACGATCGATTCGTTTCGCGTCTGTATCGTATCTAGCTTATAATGTGGCGGCGGCTGTAACGGCGACACGGCAATTTGTTTATGCTTGTTGTTGTTGTGGATGATTGGAATTTGGAGACGGCGAGTGCAATTGGCAATGGATTTTTGTTAGGCGCCTGATCGATTCCGAATCGGAATCGTTGGAATTTGCCGGAATTGCTTTGGATGGGTCACTCGCGCGGTGGGTCGCGGCGAAATTAGCGGCAGCAGTAAGTGCGGGGCCGGTCCTCGAAACGCCGCCGACCGATTCGAAACCAGAGGGGAAAAGAAAATATGGGCCGTGACCGAAAGAGGCAGAGAGCTCGGATGGTGAGAAACTGACAGAACGGATGGCGAGCGACTGCCTCTCGCACACACAAGCCCCCCGTACGTACGCACGCAGACACATGCACGCGGATACACACACGTTGGGAGAGATCGTTTGCCGAAAACGCCGCCGCCGCCACCACCGCCGTCGATCGCGCCGTCTCTTTCCGCTCGCCGATCGCTTCGGGCGTCTTTTTCTGGTGCGCGCCGCGAACGTCTGATCGTTACGCATCCGCACGATTCTCTCTCCGCCGCCGCCGCCGCCTTGGTATTTCGACGGCGGTGACGTCGCCGCCACCATCAAAGCGACAGCCAAACTACACGCACCTGCCCCATCGAATAAACCCACCGAAAAACGTCGATACTTTGCTATTCCACACAATGTTCCACTAATCAAAACAAACCACGTTACTTTTCCAAAAAAAATTCCTATAATTTTTGGAATTTTCCCGGTAAAACAATTAGCAAAACGCAATCTAAGTTAAAGATTTCTTAAACCAATAATTATAGACATGTAAAAATATTAAGTTCTAAACTAATTTAATGTAATTATTTTGTAAAAATCAAAGGGGAAAGCTAAAACGCGCAAGAAAAGAAAAGCGAAAGTCGCTACAATTCATTAAAACAAAGAACATTGACTCTAATGAAAAAAACAAAGTGCAAATTACCTTAAAACTTGTCGAAAAACACGCAAATAATCACTTACAAACAAATTAAAACAATTGCAAGGGGTTGCACCGGCTTAATTACTAGTTTTTCCGCAAAAACCAGCGGCGCTGCCATCGGTTTTTTACGTGCGTGGAAAACTCGGAAAAAACGCACTTTCCAAGCACTTTTTATAGCTCATTATATTTTTTATCGAGCAATAATAAACTGAAGTTGAAATTACATGCATTTTTTCCATTAAATTTATCGATTTTTTGCCAACTTTCTCCTGCGATTTGCCAGCGCGCCACTGGTTGTATGAGTCACGATTCCACCTGTCACCACTTGTTTCATTTGTTTTGCTGTTTGGTGCAAAGCTGCAAGGTGCTCCGTAGCGTTCATTGCTCGCTGCGGCCACAAAAACAGTGCACTGCGAGTGAAATTGTGGTCTTCTGCGGCTGGTGGCCACACACAATACACCGTTCTGCTCGATTGTAGTGTAGGTAAACTGGTTAAGGTCGGAACGAGCCCAGAAGCGTAGGCAAAGGAAGTCGCGTTTAGTTTTATGGTTTTATTCGAAAACCCGCACGCTATTTCCACAAAATCGATCTGTTGCTAACAGGTAAGCATCTGTTTTGTATTTTCGCATAGTTTTTAATATATTTTTAAGTGTTTAAAGTATTTTTTCATGAGGAAAAGCGAAAAAATAATTTAAAAACCTAACCTTAAAACAACCCATCTGGATTGCTTTTTTGCAATTAAATGCTTTAAAATCAAAAAAATATTAATTAATTTACATTATTTGTGTATAACAGAGAAACAGAAACAAGATGTCCACAAGCGAAGCTGTTTATCAGCCTACAACGGTCACATACGAAGCAAACAGCAATCCTCAACAGCAGCAGCAGCGATGGTCTGACCATCCGATAAGTTATTTGACTTCAACAGTCTCGCAAGCCGCTCACAGGCCATGCGGAATATCCTGCAGCACTCTACGCACAATGTTGCCTATAATTTATTTGACTTCTGCAATTGCTTGCTTTGCAATTGGGTAATGCAGAAAAAACAAACTTGTTTTTGCAATTAGCTTAAATAATTTCATCAATTTGTTTATATTTAGATTAACGATGCTTTTACACGGTGCAATCGGATACTCCAACATGGAACAACAAGATGGATTCTACCTAAGCGTCAGCATAATAGGCGCGCTGCTGCTGATCTTGGCCTTCCTCTTCGTCAGTTTGTATCTGAAACTGACCAGACGCTTCTGTTTCCGTCCGGGAAAGGACCATTTGGAGGGAAGCGGCGCCCAGAATCTCACGGTGAATCCGTCGACGGATCTACTGGTGACGGCGCAGTATGCGCCGGTCTCAGAAGTGGCTTATCAGCCGCCCCCGGAGGAAACCGAACAAAGCAAACTGATGCCGGTGGAAAACAACAAGGAAATAATCTCGTAATTGGAACAATTGTTTGCGATTGTCGATGCGTTTGTTTAATCGATTGTGTTATTTTGTTTATATGCAGGAACGAAGATAGCGACCGAATGGTGGAAAACGATCCGCGCATCGTGTTGCGACCTCTGAACCAGCAGAATCTCACCGAAGAGACTTGAATCGAAGCATATCGTCGACGATTGTTCTATTTATTTCACGCTTTCAAGCTTTAAAAGCATAAGTAATGTACTTAATTTACATTTTGTGTGTTTCTCTCATAATTTTTTACTTTTCTATTTTTACACCTATAAAAGACATTCGTTTATTTTTTATACAATGAAAATGCACTGACTTTTTTTTATATATAGAAGAGCTTACACGATATTTGTATATCATTTGAAAGCCGTCCTAATTAATAAAGAAAACTATTTAACAATTTTGTTTTTATTTTTTATAATATTAAAATTAGGAAATATATTTAAAAAATATGACAGCAGTACCTAAACCCTTTAATTAATTAGTTAATTACGATAATAATTTACAGCATTTATAGGATAGCAATTAATATTTATAAAATATGGTATTTTAAATGTTTTAATTTCTAAAAATGTGACTAAAAAACACTGACTTAATCGAGCAGATTCAATTTCGAGTTGGTTTTCCGTAAATGGGCCCTCCAGGGAATAATGTTGGAGCTTTCTTCGTCGTCTTCCTCCGAATTCGAGTCCTCTTTTTCATTGAGTGCTTCTTCTTCGTATTTCTCTTCTAATTCGTTATTATTGGCATCGATTTGGTGCGATTTTCCACACTCTGTGTAGTCGTGCCCTGTTTTAGCAACTACTTTATTGTCCTCTATTTTCGGCGTGTATAAAGTTTGTCTGAAACAATAAATTTATTAATAATTTAGTTTAATTTTAAGATGATGAAATTAGCTATTCATTGGAGTAAAAATGATTTAAATTGGATGATTAGCTTTATAGATATCTTTGATTAAAGTTTCCTTAAAAAAAAAATTGAAAAAATAAGAAACAAATAAAGAGTTTTCACGCGTAAATTAATAAAAAGAAAAAAAGTTTAATTAGAAAATAAAATAAAACCTCATTTTGTTTTCAGCCTCTTCCTTCTTAGCGATCAATTGCCGTTTCCATTGCGGAATCGCCTGCAGCCGCTTCTCCTCCGCTTCCTTTTGCAGCTGTTCCTCCAGGTCTTTCTTAGCCTTCTCCGCGGCTTTCTTGGCCAACATTTGTCTCTTCCACGCCGGAATCGCATTTCCCGTATTATCCCTATCAGGAATCTGCAAAATTAATTAACTTTAAATCATTCCTCTCCAAAAGAGAAAAGTATACATAATACCATTTCGACAAAGTGACTTGCAGAAAACTGTTTGCTAATTTCGGTATAAAGTTCCTTCTCTTGTTTCTCCTCAACTTTCGCCCGCTCGATCTTCAATTTCCGGATTCCGGTTATATCCTTGGACATTTTTAATTCGGCAATCAGATCGGTCTTCTGCGCCACGAACGAATCGCTCACTTGGAGACTCTGCAAGCTGACGCTTCTCGTCGGAGCGGAAAACGTTTTCGACGCCGGCATTTTATCGGTGCGCCTCAATTGCACCGAATTTATATCGTGAATACTGATGGCGCTCAGCGGTTGCAACTGTTTCTTAGCGGCCGGACTCATTTCGCTTGCACTTTTCGCCGCCGGAAGATTCGCGCCGACTTCCGGAAGAGGCGGCGGCGGCGGGCCGGCTACCATCATTACATTTCCCACTTCCGCTCCTTCGTTCTTACCGATTGTCTTTAAATATTCCGACGGTTTTATTAAATGGTTATTGGAATTAGCCGGAAAACTCGGTGGAACGAACGGAAGAACTCTGGTTTTCCCAATTAGGGTCGGCTTGGCACTTTCCTCCGATTCCAAACTGACTATCGTTAGGTCCGAGCACGAAGAATTAAGACGTTTGGCCGCTGCGAAGCAATAACGGCGACTAATTAGACAAATAAATAAAAAGTGCGCTCTTTATGGTTGACGAGGCAAGTAGCGGAGAAGAAAAAAAATTTTTTTTTTCATTTATAAGCTTAAAAACCTTTCTCTTTAATCTACTTATTCGTTATGCAAACAAAGTTCTTCTAACTTTAACTTCATTTGTAATTAACCCAAATGCACTAATTAATAATTAGGCATTATCTTTTAATAAATCATTAATTAATAAAATAAAATAAAATAAAATTTAGTACTTACACAGAGCAGTCATACTTCTGCACATTCCTTTGACAACATCCGAAGGCTTAACGGTTGGTTCCTCAACTACTTCCACGACTTCAGCCCCCCGGGGCACATCGTCAGTCTCATCTTTCAACCGATGGTACTGTTGGCTCTTCGATTTGCCGTCGTGGTTGATGGTGAAGCACTTGTTGGATGAATTGTGACCTGCTGGTAACGGTGGCGGCGGTGGAGGAACACTAGCAGATTTTCCCAGGGGTTTATGCTGTTTTTCAGCTTCTTCTTCGCTCGTCAAGGTCGACGGTGTGGATGATAGGCCGCTTTCCTTGTTGGTGGTCAACTTTACGATGACGTTGCATCCGGAAGTGGAGGAACTAGCCGATGCGCTGCGACTGTGCGAACCGGAATCGCGGGACCTGGAGCGCGCGTTCTTGGAGTTGTCCTCGCGCACCATGTAGATGTCTTCGTAGTCGTGGTCGTGGTCCCCGGATCTGTCGGATAAGTCGGACGAAGAGGAGTTCTCATCTGACCCGGCTCCGCTACTGCTGGAGTGAACTTCTACTTTTACTGGAAAATACAAATTTTTAAAAATTCAAATTTCAATTCAATTTTCTTCAGAAATTTATCCATTTTTTTTTTTAATAATATTATAAAAGTTAAACGAACAAACCTATTTTAATAATTTCTTTTCTAAAGTAATTGAAAATAAATTGTCTTTATTTGTAGACAATAAATATTATTTTTTTAAAAGAATTTCTGTCTTTATATAGGGCGTAAAACTTTTAAGACTTTTAAACTTTAATTATTTGTTATGAAAAATATTAAAAGTGGAATTAATTAAATATTAATCAAAGAGAAAAGAGAAAAATGAAATAATTAAATTTTTTTAAGTAGTTTTTATTATTAAAAAAAAAAACAAAAAAAAAAACAATTAATAGATCAGAAAAAAAAACGTGTTACCTGTTAGGCCAGAGAGTGGCGCAGAATTAGGAAACAAATCCTTCACTCGATTATAGATGACTTCTTGCGGATTGTGCAAATAAAACGACTCGCCGTTGGTACTGCTGCTGCTACTGTCGGACCCGTTGTGTCTGTGATGACCCATCGGGTTAATATACAGACCGTCTTGCGGAGCGTGCGGCGTCTCCAGCGATTGTCTCGACAGCGGCGGATGCAAATAAAAAGGTTCCTGGTTTCTCTTACATGCTGAACAATCAGGAGTCTAATTTTTATTTTTACCAAACCAAAAAAAAAAAAAAGAAACAATTAATAAAAAAACAAAAATCAAATTTTAATAAAAGAAAAAATTACCCGTTTCGATTCTTTGCGCGTGCAACTACAAGAATACTTCTTCTCCGCTTCTTTGTTGTTGTAATCGGGAGTGGTTCCGTGCTGGACCAGGACGTTGAGACACTCCACTTGCTGATTCTCGGCGGCATCGTTGATGGGACTCTTGCCGTACTTGTCCAGGCTGAGTCGGGCGCCGTGCTTCAAGAGCCAGCGCACGGTGTCCAGGTGTCCCCTGGAGGCGGCAAAGTGGAGCGGCGTGGCGCCGTCGCCGTCGCGTAGGTTCGGATCGACCCCCTGGTCTTGGATCATCCACTTGACGCAATTCAGGCAGCCCATTTGACTGGCGGCGTGGATCGGGGCCATGCCGTCTTTGGCGCGCACGTACAGACTGCCGCCGGCCTCCAGGACCAAGAACTTGAGCACCTCCAGGTGGCCTTCTTGCGCTGCCAGATACACCGGTGTCACGTCGTTGTCCATTTGAGTGTTTGCACTGTTGATGGTTACTTTTTCATTATATTTTGTCTATTTAATTCGTCGTTTGAATTGTTTTTATAACTGTTTTCTTGTTGGTTTTTTCTTTTTTGAGTGCTTTTAAGAGATGAAAGTTTAGAAATTAATTAATTTTTATTTGTTTTTTGCATTTATTTTTGTAATAGTTTATATTTAATGTATTAATTTTTGGTATTTTTTAAGGGTTTCTTAAAAACGTTGTTGAAAAATAACTTTTTTAAAGGAATTTTTGCTTTTTGTTCTTTTAAAAGTTTTTTAAAGTTTTATTTTTTTTTATTTTTTGAAATATTGTTTCATTTAATTAATTTTTTCATGTTTTTTATCATTTTATTTAAATGATACTGAAAAAAAAAAACGTTACTTTTTATAATGAAAATTAAGTTTTAAAAGATTTAACTTTTGAAAGATTTTCTTAATATTTCTTCAGTGTTTTAAAGCTTGAAAATAAAAAAATTGACTCAAAAATTAATATTTTATTATATTAAACATCTAAATCTATTTTCAAGTATTAATTTCAACTAAAAAAAGAAAATATTATGTAAACTAAATCATTTTTAATTTTAAATTGTTTCTTACTATTGAAAAATTAAAATTTAATTATTCAAAAAGCTAAAAAAAATCTAAAAGCTTCATACTTTACCAAAAAAAGCTAAATAATGAAGAAATAAATCTTATATTAATCTAAAAATCTAATTTTTAAATGACTTAACTTTTTAAAAAATTTATTGTAATTTTTTCTCAGTGTTTTAAATACTTAAAAAATCAAAAATTTACTTAAAAAATGACTACTTTATCATAAAAAATTACTAAATCCATTCTCAATTGCTAATTTCAACCAAAAGAAAAGAAAATATTCATTTATAATTTTAATTTGCTCATTATTGCAGAAAAAATCTTTAATTTAGTTATTTAAAAAGTTAAAAAACAAATTAAAAGTTTCATACTTCACGAAAAAAAATCTTAAAAATAAAAGTTTCATATTTCCCAAAAACAAAATTAATTTTCAAGAAAGAAATCCAAGAGGAATCTTCTTGAAAAAAAAAAAACTGCGAATTTCTCTGAATTCTAGGAAACGATCAGCAGCAGTAATTAAAAGAAAAGCACGATTTCCATTAATTGAATTAGTCGGACATCGAACGCGCGTTTCTTCTTATTAATCGGCACGGCATAATTTCTATTAAACGCTAAATACGCTGCACAATTAGACTAATTACCGAAGAAGACGTCACGACGATACACTTTCCAAATTAATTAAAACAAAACAACAACGAAGTCAACGATAAAGCACAACAATTGGATTCCGTGGTTTTAATATTCGCTCAAAAACAAACAAAAAAACTCCTTTACAAACTTACAATTTACATATAATTGCAAATAAATGAATAATTGCTTGGTTTTTTTTTTCGTGGGCCACGTAAACCGCAAAAGTGAAATTCAAAGTCAAAGCGTTTATTCGAAAGGAAATCGACAGTTTTCTCAAGTGGAGAAAAAAAAATTGAGAAAAGATTTTAAAAAAAGTGGTTTTCCTTTAGCTTTTGTATATAAAGCAACACCAGCAATAAAAACTTCCATAACAGTAAATAAAAAAGCATATAATGTAACAAAAGCAGTTAATTGTTTGCAGCACACATAGATATTCATATGAATTATGGTTTTTTATGAAAAAAATCGGTTCCGGCCAGATGCGATGTTAAGTAGTGCGATCGCACTACGAAGAAGTAACCGTTTTTTTCTTCTTTTGCAATTGCTTTTTGATAAATTAAGGAATTAAACTGACTTTTTCTCTTATTTATTAAATTATTTATTATTTTAAATAATTTAAATTTTGTTTATTAAAAAAACAAATACCTGATCCTTGTAATTATCCTGTTTTTCCTTCCATTTCGTGAACTCGTTGTTCTGCATATTATATTAGCCATTTTACGCAGAAAAACAATTGAAAAAACTTATTTAAACATTTGAATAACTTTTTCTTAATGTTTTTTAAATTTTTTTCTTAACTACCGTCACAAACTATAAACAGCACATTGGAAAACTTAAAAATCAGCAGACACCGAGTGTGGTTATTTATGCAGCTTATTACAAAAA
Source organism: Holobus sp. GC000080 (assembly GCA_030556065.1). NCBI lineage: Eukaryota > Metazoa > Arthropoda > Insecta > Coleoptera > Staphylinidae > Holobus > Holobus sp. GC000080. The sequence continues at coordinate 25,110 of JASKGO010004309.1, forward strand.
AAAAAAAACTCTTCGCTGGCGTTTCTGCAATTGCAATAAGCAATCAAACAAACGGTACATAAAGAAACTTTTCTTTCACTATTCCATATTGCAGTTCTTTGCACACTAGACAACTCTCTTCTGTTTGTTGCACCACAAGTTCGTTTACTTCTTTTTCCTCTCCTTGGCCATCGGGAGCTATGAGGAGCCGAACGAAGCAGAGTTAGAAGAAGAAGAAGAAGAAGAACGACCTTCTGCTGCAACTGTAATTTCCTTCCTCATCGTACGGAGAGGACGGCGAGCAGTATCCGCGGCCGACTCTAAACAAGTACTACTAATTTCTTTTTCGACTCTTTTTTCTTTACGCTGTTTTTTAGTTTGTTATTTTAGAAACGCCTGTCTCGGTGAAATGTTTGCTCGAATTATAAATTCACACTTCATGCTACTTGGCCTTTCTGTGTCCATCTTTCTCTTTCTTTCTTTCTTCCTTCTTGCGATTCCCAATATTCGCTCGCGAAGCTTGTGCTTTACCGTGGAAACGTTTTTAATTGTTTTAATTTCTTTCGGTGCGCACGTTCCGAAAAGTGGACACAGATAACAGCGCAAATTCCAACCAAATCGGAACTTTTTCGCGAAATTTAAATTTAAATTTTATGCAATCGATTTTTTTTTTTTTTTTGGTTAGCAAATTAAAATTATAAGTTCGAATTGATTTTCTATTTCTTATTAATATTTAAATTTGCAAAGTTGTATTGCACATATTTTAGATTAAAAAAAAAAATTGAAATTTTAAATGCATACAGAGCGTAAATCATATTGCGGAAATCGAGTGAAGTGAAAAGTTTCTATTTGATTTCAGTTGCTAAATGCTCGCATTTCAAAAGTCAAATTATTATTGTGTTCATTGAACTGTTAAATAATTAAATATTGTATGCATTTCATTAGTCTTACTCATTAAATTGTTGTGGTAATGTTTAATTAGGATTTATTTTAATTATTGAATGTTGAAAAAAACTTGGGGCCAAATTGATTTTCTAATAATTAGTTTCACATTAATTTTACTTATTAAAATAAAACATCCATAATATGAATTATATATTTTCTTAAACTACGTTAAATTTTCTTTTAAAATACATTTAAAATTTTCTAATGTCTTAATTCGTATTAAAGTTATTAATCGGTTTTTGCAAAAATTTTCCGGCTGAGGTTCAAATATATTTATCAATTGAAAATTCACTATTTTCAATTAATTTTCTTAATGATTAAAAACTTAAATATATATTTTGTTCAATGCAATTAAATTACCAATTAATTAGTGAAATTTTTGTTCGAATATCTTTATTAGTTGAAAAGTTATTAGTAATTTTAAACGATATTAATCATTATCGGAACAGAAAATTTTACATTAGACATTTAAAAAACCAAAGTTTTTTTACTTTTTCGCAATTTAAACAATTAGAATTGATGAAATTAATAAAACTAAATTAAATTATCTACTAAATGATGAATTTTTTATATAAATATCGAAATTAGTTTAAAAGTTATTAGCGTTTTTTTTCGGATTTGAATCTTATAATTAAAAAGTTGATATTGATAAATAAAGATCAATTGTTTTTTTTTTTTACCTTTTTTACACCTTTAATAATAATAATTGATATAATTTATAAAACTGCAAGAATTTATCTATTAAATGATGTATTTTTTATTCAAATATCGAAATTAGTTTAAAAGTTATTAGTGTTTTTCTTTGGTTTTGAATCGTTTTAACGGTTTTACTAAAAAGTTGATATTGAAAATTTGAAAATCAATTTCAACTTTTTGTAAATTTAAAAGACAAAAATAATGCATTTTTCAAAATTATATTAAATATTCAATTCATTGACGAAATTTTTGTTAAAATTTCTGGCTTAATTAAAAAATTACAAGTCATTTTAAAATAGTAACTGCTGTTCATAAAAAAAATAAGTTTTGCCTTTAAAAAATTACTATTCTTCAACTTAATTTACATTTTACAAGCAAATTAATAATTTCTTTAAAAAAATGAATAAAAAAACATTAAAATAAATTAAAAAAAACAAATTAAGAAATAAAATAAAAGGGCAACGACATAAAGAAGAGAAAAGAAGAGAAAAAAGGAAGAAAGTGCAAAAACCTACACAGAATACCTCAGGTCTGGCGAAGAATCCACTAGCAACTTGACGCAATCGAGACATCCCCTAGCCGCCGCATAATGCAACGCCAAAGTGGTGTTGTTGCCGCCCCCGCTGCTTCCAGCCCCGTGAGCGCTCTTCTCCAGGGCCGGCATCTTGCGCCGCTTCACTTCTGCCTCCCACAGCAACCACCTCAGAACGTTCAATCGGCCCAATCTATCAACAAAAATTTATAAATAATAATATTAAAAATAAAACACAAACAATGAATAAATAAAAATGTTAACTTATTAATCATAATTAAATGGGCAATAAGCATGAAACAATCACTAAGTAGTGCAAATTACTAATTGCAATCAATTAGTGGAAACAATTACAAAAGTGGCACAATTAAATCGACAAGCAATTAACGAGAATCGGGTGTAACAAAGCGTACATCATATATAATCAATTGTTTGTGCTCTATTAACAAGCCTAAATTATTAAAACGTTTCTATTTTTTAAATAAATATTTTTTATAAATTATAATTGAAAAAATTAAAAATAAATTAGGAAAACCTCATATTTTGAATTTTCAACGATTCGATTCCGTTGCCGATGCGCCGTTGCTCTGCGTGCATGCAGCGAATCCTTTCAATTAGCAGCCGATTTTGTCGTCCTCTCAAAGGATACGAATGCAAGAAACGCATATTGAGCATGACGCGGATCTTCATGTGTTTAATTACCAGTTTCTCGACGCGTAATTTATGTTTGAACGACTTGAAATTGTCC
>JASKGO010004310.1:0-12076 GCA_030556065.1 Holobus sp. GC000080
GGCTACGCGGCTTACTCTCCCGAGACCCAACAAACACTGACCTAATAAATAATACAATTAACATATTCGTACAAAAATTGACAATAGACAGTTAAAAAGCCGACCGCACGCGACACCGTTGAGCGGGCGACATAGTGTTTCGCCACATTATATTTTATTTGCATTAAGGCAATTCTACTGGCAATATGGCATAAAAATAAAATACATTAAAATGTTTGCTATTAACTTGTCTATTTATTTTTATTGCTTTTTAAATAATTGTTGACATATTTTTAAATATTTTAAACCCATTTATTTTTATTTTTGTCATATTTATAATTATCATATCATTATCATATCGTATAAAAGTGTAATTTTTATCGAAACATTTATTGTTCATTGTTTCTAATTTTGGTTGTTTTATATTCCTTTTTTTATTTTATTTTTCGACTATTAATAATAATATTCAGAAAAATGCAATACTTTTTAAAGATTTTACTCATTTATTGATCATGAATTTATAGAGGATATAAAATAAAATAAATTGAAAATCCTTTTCTTTCAACTTCTCTTATTTTTTTAAAATATTTTTATTTAAAGATGATAATTAAAAAAGAAAAATGAAACGTACAATGCATTAGTCGGTATAGGTAGAAATGCATATTTGACAATAAAATGCAGAATATCATTAAAGCAAATTAACTATTCATAAATTCGGTAGCAGTTAACTGGCTTGTGGAGTATAGTTATGCGCGGAAGCCGTCAAAAGGCCCTTTTGACGTTATCGAATAATCCATGCAATAATTGCTAATTAGACAGCGCTTTCTGGTCGTTTCGTCTCGTTTGATTGAGAGAGATTATAACAGATACTGCTGACAATGAATGCACGCAATTACAATATCCGACTGACATTTCGAATTTTGGTGTGCGCGGAGGCCTAACTCGTTCCGAGATAAAACCCTTGGCGCATTTTAAACGACGACAGGAGGCACATCGAATAATTATACATAAATATCGCAAAGAGCGATCAGCGCTCGGCCATCACAGACACACTTCTGCTTTTTGATGTTCAACTAACCCGTCTGTCCTATCTGCATATCTAAGCAAGATAAACGGATCTTTAAATAGTGAATTCGGGCATAAAAGCCCATTCAATTTTCAGAGGAACGTTTTGTGTTAGGCGTATTGTTCTTTAATTAAGGTTCCAGATGATTTTTACTGTCGATTTAAACTAGTGAGTAGTTTTTTGTTTTGTTTTTAATGAGGGGCCTTCAAAATATTTTAAATGTATTTAACATTTTTATTGCTCAATTTATTATAATTGTAATTTAGCATATCCTTTTGCTCTTTATTCTCTCTATTTATATTTTTTAATTAATTTATTGTCACTGTTTCGATAAGTCACCCTGTATAAGAGTAAATTCGTGGCGCGTAAACTGCATAGAGGCAACAGCATCGTAAGTAATTAGCTAAATGCACGTCGAATGTCTGTGATGATGATGATGGCGGCGCTGGTCAAAAGGCTGGCTAGTATGTAGCAAGAGCAAGTAGTCTTTAATCAAACAAGATTTAATCAGCTTCGGTTTGCTCAGCCAGAGTCCTAATATAAAATAAGTGCCACATGCACTGCTGCAATTGATGACGTGCAGAGCTTAAGGACTCTCCCAGCAATGACTAAATTGAAATTCCTCGCTTAATCATTGACTGCTTTTTGCCGTTATATTTTTAGTAAAGTCTCTTGGGATTTAATTAAAGTGCTACTGATAGTTTCCGGATTTCGGTGCTTGGCGCGCCTCGGGCAAGGATGTCGGTTACCGTTGAAGGGGTCTCCTCGGACCCAGATCTGTAGTCTCGCATCTGCAATTGATCCCTTTGCAACCGGTCACCGGAAACCGGCACGATATGACATCAATTTCGAAATTCGCAACGGATTACTTATTGCGTTTGTCACGGAAATTAGCATAAATTACGCGAGCTATCGGTAATTTGTTATGACAATGTCTGTACGTATGCACCAGTACGACGGATGCGTACTTTGGAAGTCAGAAGGAACGAAGAGTATGCTCGTGCTTCGAACAACCACGCGTTAAGTACATTATCTCCCTTCGGAGTGAAACCCTAATGAAGATATACCGCAAATACAAGTCGGAGGGATATGGGTGCGTAGTGCTGTGTCACGTGCATGGAGCCTGCCTGGAATTACTGGGACACGCGCCCACAACTCCAACCCCCAAATACTATACGGCTGCCCACACATGCCGTTGCCCCACAAGTGCTCTTCTGTTAAACCACGTCTTATTTTCAATTTCATGTGGAAATATTATATTAGTCATAGCTGAAATATTAGGGTTTGCTCGAGCTAGAGGATGTTATTTGTTGACTTTCACTATACAATCTGAAATAATTCATAACGAGCAAATATTTGCTATTCATTTTTTTCATTCTTTTTTTTTTTTTGAAAGTGAAGTTGTTTGAATTGATTAGTAAATAATTCGATGGATTCCATCATTTAAACCAATTTTATTTTAAATATCAGGCATCTCTTGCTAAATTTAATTTTAAATTGTTTTTATCCAAGTCGTAAGTTTAATTTTATATGGTATGATAAAAATGTCTTATTTTATATCTCTAAAAGTTGAAATGATAAAATACTTCGGATTAATTAATATTAGTTCATACGCTATAACTACAGCGATAATAATTTATGAAAAGTAGTTTGGAACTTATGCTAATCGTTTGGTTAGAGCAAAATTAATGACAGTTTCATTAATGGTTTATTGCTTTGTGTATTGAGGTTTGTTAAGCGGTTAGCACTTAAGTTGTCCTCATCATTAATCAACTAATGCTAACAACATTAGTATAATCAGCTAATATTCAAACATAAATATTTTTAAAAAGTATTGTTAAAGCACATTATAAAATATTCAAAAAGCAATTTAAAAAATCAATAATAATTTAATAAATCTGCACACAGCGAGCGAGTTAATGAAATCCATCAGTTTCATTTTTTATGCAATAACCTGATTGAATTGTCCTATATCCACCTACGCAATTACCGCTGTCCACAAGGACCGAATTGCGATAATATGCCCTAAAGCAATAAAACCGTAGCGAACGATCGATAAATAGCGAAGCAAAGTATTGGCAGCAAACGTAAAGTGGATGCGGAGAATGGCCATTCAATTGTAATCGTTGCCGATCCCGCGTTCCACACTGCCAGCCCTATATGCCGCCCCCGACCCATAGCACCTTCAAATCAAACGTGTCGTGATTTTTTATGCGCTGTTCTACACGAATCCGGGCCGGGACTAATTCGTTTTCACTGTAATTGCAGAGAACCTGCTGAAATATGAAGCGCCTAGGGGCGAAATCCGGGAACCAGATGTCGACCTCGAGGACGTTAGTTACGACGGTGTACTGGACGGCAGCTACATGAGGGGCGGTCTGGGACAGCTTGTCGATGGACTTTATGGTGACGACGATTACCACAAGCAGTTACAAGGCGAGAACTCAGGTGAGAATTTTCATACCATTCTTTAATTAATTGTTATTCAATTTATAATTTTTTAAAATTTCTATTTTTGAGTATTGTTACAAACTAACAAAAAATATAATTTCATTTCAAATAGATTATATTATTAATATGAGCAAGTAAAATTTAAAATTTTACTAATGCAATATTTATCTGGGGCATAGAATTGAAAAGTATTTTTTAATGTAATAAAAGGTTGAAGGTAAAAACCTCAAAGTGAATATAAAATAACATAATGGAACTTCATAAAAACCACTTATAGACAACTAACTTTTATTAATTCTCGACTGGGCTTAGAGGCTAATGTAATGGCATCAAGTAGTTTATTTTTTCACTGCAGTAATTAAATTAAAATCCTCTTTAAGAGCATTTACTGAACCAACTAAAAGCAGGTCTTATAAAACAACAACGAAAGTAATTTCACGAAAATACAAAAATACATATTCATATAGCGAAAAAGTACACTTTCCGCTTTTCCAGTTCTTGTATATACGTACTGTATATTTATATTTTGTTAAAAAGCTTTTCTCATAAAAAAAGAAATTGAAAAGACACGATTTACCTTTTAAAATCTGTGTGTCCGGAACATACACTCGCGACTCGAAAACAAAGCAAACTCGCTTTGTGCACGTTATATTTGCTCATTACTTTTTCCCTTAAATGTCATTGTCGTTATTAATATGAAAGCCGCTTAAAGGGAGCATAAAAAAGGAAAACATCGTTAGATGTGTTTTTTTTTTCTCTCCCTGTTTCTCTCTTTCCCTCCCTTTTTTTCTTATACGAGACGGTATCGCGTTCTATTTTATTGTGCCCATATTTCTGGTTAATTGAATATTCTGTTTGTGAATTGCGCGGCGCTTACTTAATCGTAAAAGTTACCTTTACGAGCGACCCGAAACGCGAAGGAGAAAAAATTACTGTATTCCCCAGGCTCTCTGCATGTGTCAGTATGCGCGTGTGTGTGTGTTGTCGACGATGGACCAGATAAAACCGCTGCCTTCGTTCCTTCGCGTATCCTGCATCTGCTGCAGGACCAGATAACCAGTTACGCGCCTTATCTTCCAATCGGCCGCAACTTGAATAAAACAAATTCCGGGCGTTTGTTAAGGGCACCCACAGCACACTTACACCCCGAACGCGCATACAGGAATCGAAATTAATTTTTCAAAAATACATATTTGGATTTCCGCAGCCAGCAGTTTAGCCATCGCTGAAATTCCATTTTCCATTATTTATTCGGCCTTTGTGCTTGATCATACAAAATTCGTTTTGTTAATCTCTTTTCTTTGTTTGAACATTTTGCAAATTATACTGCTATTATTTTACAAAGCCAGGTATTTCAGCTCTCAATATTTTTAAATTAAATTTGTATTTGCATGGAATATAATTTACTCACAGTTGCTTTGTGATAGATTATATTTTTTAGAAATTATTTTAGTAATTTTAATTTAAATTTTTGTTTCGTTATTTTTATTTTTATGTCAGGTAAATGAGTTGTTTTATAAATGTGACATTTTTTGTGCCTTTTGTGTACAAAGCAAATAATTTAAACGAAAAGGTGCTTTGGCAAAACGGAGAAGTGCCACAAAAAGGACTTTTAATGCTCATTAGTTAACGTTTCATTGTGTGTCCCCTCGAAAAAGCAGTTTGAAACATTAAATTTTAATTACCGTTTCACTTATTTCGTCAAGCCGCCGCCGCCGCCACTGCAATGATAAATGGCCGCCCCGTTTTCCGATGGAATATTAAAGAAAACCCGTTAATGGTCGCCGTGCGTTCGGACGGGGACGGAGCGATGTTTTCAATATTATTAATGCTGTCATCGGGCTGTGTATACAGTATAGACAACAGACAACGGTGCGAGGCGAAGGAAAAAGCCACGAAATAAATGTATAAGCATTATCTAAATGGAATGACCGGCTCTTTTATATTAGTGTACTTAAATTAGGGCGCAAAAAAACTCATCCCTTTTATATTTCACTGTCAGTGAGACGGAATAAATATAAAACAAAAAAATTCGCTGCGCTCAAAGAGAAAGACGAGAATATAAACCGGGCCCATTCTGCATGTATGAATACAAATGCGCCTACACGTGTAATATAGATGCAGGATACACTGGAGGTGAATATTTAGATTAAATTACCTGCATTAAAGTTTTAAATGCCATAAAAAATAGAACGCAGGAAAATCCTGTAAAATTGAATCAGATTACTGATAACTGCTTTTATGCAGACTTTCTGCGCCATATAGATAATAATAAATAATATTTCGTTTCATTTGCACAATGTTTATGGTATAGCTTATGGCGTATCGTTAAACTTTTAACTATTATTTATTGTATTTCATAAATTTTCGTTAATTATAATAATAACAAAGGTAAAGTTGGTTTGAATTAAAGTCTATGGCTTTTTGACAATATTAACTGTGTATTTTTTTATTAATTCATTACTTCCTTTCTCCAAAATTTTGATATACATTTATTTAAAATTGTTTGATTAACGAAGATAAACCAACTTAACAGATTTAAATCATTCTTAAAAAGTATCTGTCTATTGCCTATAGTATTGAAGTAGTGGTTTTTGCTCAAAGAAAATTTTAATAGTTTGTCATAATTAGTTAAAAAAAAAGCAAAAAACATGAAATCAAAATCACATCCGTTAAGAAAAAAATACAGTAGATCGGAGACCAAAAATAAATCGAAATAGTGGTGGATATGTAAAAAAAAGACCGAAAAACTAACAAATTGTCTTGAAAACTGAGTCGCAGTGCTATTAACAAAGCTGCGACTAAATTCGTATTTTAGGAAAATTTAGGACGGAGGGAATTCAATTTTCAATAGAAAATATAGAAAATAAAATTTCTCTTTGAGGAAATTTAAGTAAGGTATGAAGTGGCTTTTATTGCTAAGCTACCAAGATCATCAAAATTTCAGTTTCATTTAAAATTAACTAATTAATTAATATATGGATTTTCAACAGTATTTGATAGATTTGTCAGTTCAGAAAACTTAAATTGTTAGTGTAACTTTGTTGAACAAAATGATTTCCTTACTTTAAGTAACTTTCAAGGTAAAACAAGCATCTTATAATGACAGCATTTACGAATAACAAAAGAAAAAACATAATAAATGGTTTTTAGAAAATTGCTATAATGAAGGATTTCACTACGTAGATTTAAGAAGGCAAATGATGGGCAAATGTGCAATAAGGAAATTTGTTTACAGGCAGTCGATGGGTCGGTTGGCGCAACACCAGCGGTGATCCCTTGGAGATAATCTTCGAGTTCGACAATGTACGGGAATTTTCCGCCGTACACCTTCACGCCAACAACATGTTCACCCGAGGTGTTCAGGTGAGCGTTCTTTTTCCCATTTTCTTTTCGCGAAAATCGTTCGAATGCAAACCCAATGCGCTTGTCCTCTTCCTTCCTTCATCCTTTTTTCGGCACTGCGCAAAAGAAGGAAAGTCCTTTTCATTTATAAATATTTATATGGGTAATGAGTGTGTAGTATTCACATTGAAGATGCACCATCTGCGTATACATTTTGTGCTCTAGTGCATCTTCAGTTATTGATATTTTATTCCGATGGTAAATACGAAATGAGCGCATAAACAAAACGGGAAAATATATATTTCGTTCGAGCTCACAAAGGGTGCGATGTGTGCGTCGTAAATATATTTATGATGTTCGCAAACACACGCATTGGCTCTATGCGTGTGCGTGATATGTATTTGTACGCAGCTTTTCTCTCTGTTATTGTAATTTAAGTGAGAGCTGGAAATAAACATTTTTTCCCGTGCTGTTAATCTACTGCTGCTGAGGTTTTCCCCTAATTTTTCCAACGGGGTGCGTGTACAGTAGTTCTCCCTTTTGGTGATTTATAGAAATTCGCGATGCTCCGAATTCCAGCATACCTACATGTTATTTTATTATGTTTACAACAATGCTTCATTTCGCTGAATAGCAAGGATTCTTCTCGTGGTATATCACTATGTCATAATGCAGACGGAATTAAGAAAATTCTCGCAGCTATTCCCACTTCTCCGCGCGAATTTATTGCATTGTTGGCGGCGCTTGTTAAACATAAATTTCAACTGAATTTGTTGCTGAGTTTAGCGTCGTTTTGCAATTTCAAAAATTAGTTATAATATTGATTTTTATTTTTACTATTTTTTAACGTGTGTTTAAACGCTGGAAAGCATTTATTTGTTTAATCTGATTAATAAAATTATTGAATAAGATTATATTATCATTGATAAATCGGTTTGTATAAATACATTAAATTTAAAAATTGAATTAGAAACCAAACGAAAGCTTCGTGTTTTAGGGTTTGTCAGTTTATTTTAACGAAATTAATTATCTCTGTGCTGAAGCTTTGGCCAACTTATGGCTTAGTGACCCTCTCCTTGAATAGTTTAATTCCGTCCCTTTTGCATTAAGCACTGCGTCTTTTGTTTATACTAAAAGTTACAGTTACTTCTTAAGAAAACATAGTTCCCTTTTTCCTCTCCTTTTTTTTTCAAACAGACAAATTAAAGTTGGAAAACTTTGGTGCGCATTAACATAAACAAAACTTAAGGAGTGGCGTAAAATAATGGCAATAAAGAAAAAATAGGCTCCGCAAAAGTTTCGCTTTATGGAGAAATAATGTATTCGTTGCTTATTTGCAGGTTTTCGCCGTTTCGGAAGTTTGGTTCGGCTTAGACGGGGGCAGATACCAGCCGAGTCCGATAAGACAAACGGTGGCGGTGGATAAAAGTCGCGAGGCAGCTCGTAACGTGAGCGTGCCGTTAAAGGGCCGCTCAGCGAAGTTTCTTAAGATTCGCCTCTTCTTCGCATCCGAATGGATTCTGCTCAGCGAAGTAGCTTTTGAATCCGGTAAGAGCAATATTAAATATTTGCTGGTGCATGTACTCACTTAATTCATTTTTCGTTCGTCCCCTCTAATGTATGCAGTCGGATTATATACGCGGAAATTTCTCTGATGACGACTGTATTCGCATTAAATGAAATTTGCTTATTTGCCGCTTTCAAGAATCCTATTTGCCGTTTTCTTTTATGTTTTATTAATGAAATGCCAACTCAAAAAGAAATGTTCGAACCTATTATACAAATTTGGTTTGAGTCTAGAAAGTAAATTATAAAATTCGGTGTTCAATGAAAAGTTGCACCCCCTCTAAATTGTTTTAATGAAAGCTATAAAAAAAAATGGTGAAACCATTTAATTTTTAAATTTTAAAAAGCATTGCAATCCTCTGAATTTTTTCAATAGAACACTGTGTATTTTCAAAGCTGTATTGCGAAAATTGTTCTAAAAGTGTCTGTCATAGTTTCTAAATATTTTTTCTGCAGCACTTCATTTGGACGAGTCTTTAAAAACAGTAGTGTTGTTAAGTAGACGCATTTGGCTAATCTCTGCGGAGAGTTTTGCTGTCTACAATAAGCGAAACAATTAGCAAATGTAGTGCTTTTAAATTTTTTATTTATTTTTCGGATTAAAGTCGGCGGCGTAGACGCAGAACGGGAGAGACACACCCCCGCTTCGTGTGTTTATATAGTACGGGTGCACCCAAAAGGCTAATCCGCTTTGGGTCCATCAGTTTATAAATCCATTAGGCGCTGTTTTTCCAGCAAAGTACCGGTTGTCTAATGGCAATTTGTTGAAACAACACATCCGTCCGTATTGGAAGCCGAACACTCGATACCGGTCTCGCCATCGAAAACATTGCCTGCGCCCGAGGAGACATAAAATACCTCCGGGCGTCGACACACCGGCATTCACTTAAAATAAGCGCAATAATGATTTTCATTTGCGACTGCCACCCTCTCCGCATAAATTTTTATTAATTTCGTTTCCCCACTGCTTGCTTCGTCTCATTACGAAAGTTGATAAGATTTGTATCCTGCAATGCGTGGAAGGGCGAGCGGATGATAATAGCGGCAGGGCGCGCCGCGCCGCACCGTGGATGCTACTGCGATCCCGAATATTGTTCACCGTTGCAAATAATTCAATTTCGCGGAGGCCGCTGAGAAAAAAATCACCTGTTCTCTCGGTGGGTGTGCCGCCGCATGCCACGCAGTTCTCTCTTTTTCCTGTTTATACCCGGCACATTGCACGCGCGTTTCCTTTTTCGGCCCTTCTTTTGCCTAACCTTCGCAGATAAATCGCTCGTACATGTAACATTGCTGATAAAACACTCTCTTCCCAGCGACTGATAACTTTTTTTAGAAAGTTTACGCGTACAGTACAGGTGTTATCTTTTGTTTTGCCTTTCTCGCAAGCTGAAAGGTGAAGCGAGTTCGACTGCTTCCGAAAACTTTTCCGACTTTTATGCTTCAGATCAATACTTTTGGCAACTTTTATTTAATGTGCCACTTTCTTAATGATTAAACGGCTTATCCAACTAATTTTTCGCGATTAAGGGTGCTTTTAATGTGTTTCATAAAGTAAATAAAAATCCTTGTAATTTTGTTCCAAATCTTGGTATACATTTTTGTTCGAGTGAATGCTAGTTTTTTCAAGATGGTTGCATTTTCAGTTATTCCGGAAGTCGTTACCAACTTCGTTATTTTAAATAGCGCCTTATATATTTTATTTCATTTTTAAATTGTAAAACCCGTTAAGTTTATTTACTTAGCTAATCAATTGTATACTATAATTTAAGACAAAGGGAGTTCTTTTTTATTACTCTATATATTTTGTTGTTTATTTTATTAAAATAAAAAGTAAAAATTTTCTGCAGACTTATGTTTAGGAAGTATTTCAAATATTATACTTTAAAAACAAAATTTAATTAACTTTATTATTAAAGGACAACAAAATCTCAATCTAATTTTTGGGAACTAAAAGTTAGAATAAAAATGTTGGATATAAATTGTAATTTCTAGAAAATCAGATATAATAGTAAAGTAATCTTGGAGACAAACATTTTGCATATTTAGCAGTGTAATAAAGTAGCAAAAACAAGGCCGTTTATCATCCGCATTGTGTCAAATAAAGCGGTGTAAGAGCAGTTAGAATAGGTACTTAAATAGTTCGCCAGTGCTTCGCAATGCATCATAATCCTACTTCCGTACGAATCGTCCCGGTGATGGATAGTTGTGCAGAGTCTTTGTGAGCAGGACGACATCTGTTCGTGATTACAGTGCCTGGATAAATTAGTCGTGGAGCATAAAGTGAGCCAGTATCTCATTAGCACAAAGAACCGCAGCCGCATATCAAGGTATAGGACGACGGTTTCGTTAAGTAAAAGCCGTACTCTTATCGCGTTCGGCCACCTCTGCATCGGATACCCGGTCATCGTTTGATTCGCGAAGCCCTTAACTCAAAGAGCGGGTCCGTTACACGCATATCTCTCTGTGCTATGGGGTCGCAAGAAGTACACCACTTTGTGTGTGGGTGTGCGACTTAAAATTTAGATAGCTTCCTTGATTCCGTATTAATTCAATGAGCTCCCGGAATGTCCTCGGCTTGCACTAAAACAGAACGTTATCCTGAAAACAGTTTGTAAAATGTCACGTACCGATGGACCATTCAATTTGCATACAACACACTTTTAAAGCTATGCATGTTACCATTACGTGCACGTGGCAGCATCTCTGGTCCGGATTTGTGGCGCACTCGAGAGTGACTTTATTAAACAACCCTTCGACGCGGCCAATTTCTCAAGGTTGACTCTTTTATAATTAAAAATTAATTATTTTATGTGGTTGCGTCTACTTTCAATATCGGACGTGCGGGTGTATAGCTATAAAGAGAGGAAGCGAGAGCGTTGGAAAGTAAGTGCGCCCTGTGTGGTTTTAAGAAAATGAGATCGCGCGCTCGGAGGCGGAGGAGGAAACTCGTCAGATTCTTGACGGTGTATGCGGTTCGCAGTCCCATCATCCCTAAGTCATGGAACGTGCTCGGGATATCGAACGGAAAACACGAGCGTTTCGTCGCTCGGTGCATCGGAATCGCGAACCGTTCTTTCACAAATAAAAATCGCGGACTGAATTGAAAGCGCCAGTCAACACATTAGTATCTTCCTTACAATACTTTTACAATCCATCGCTTTTATTTTCTCTTTTCCACCTGCTTCGCTCACTTTGAATAAATTTATTTTGCTTTATTATATTGCGGTATTCTATGCATCTTAAAAACCTGCGAGTATTTTTATTAACTTTTTAATGAAATATGATTTATTAAATATGGCAATTGCGAAGATCATTTCTGAAATATTCTGAGTAAAATATATTAAAATTGCTATTCTTCTTTAAATAAAAGATTATTAAATTGATTTGTTAATACTTTTTTATCCATGGCAGCCAGAAAGGACACACTGTAAGGCCAATTTTCCATCCGGGAAGTCGCCCTTTTGTGGTTTGTCAAACTAAGAAGTTCCCGGATTGGCTAAAAAATAATCATTTGCCTGCGGAAACTCCAAATTCCTCTCTAAGATTTGATTTTTTTTTTTTTTTAATTTAAGGCTTTACGCAAAGTTCATATTTGTTTTACAAGCACTGCTTAAGTGTAAATCCAACCCAATTTTCAGGCTTTAAAATAGTTAAATTTGATTTGCAAAC
>JASKGO010004312.1:0-187420 GCA_030556065.1 Holobus sp. GC000080
AAAATATAAAAGACAATTTTTTTTTTTTTACAAATTGAACTCCAAAGAGACGGACACCACAAAAGTAAAAGCCCGAAGCGCCCAAACGGAATCACACAGTGACGGACATGGTGAGGTGAGGGCGCAAAGCGCTCAAATTTAACTAAAAAGAGGACAGCATGCGAAGCACCCAAACATACCCAGACATACACCATAAAAGTAAGGTCGCGAAGCGCACAAATGGGACTACAAAAAGATTGATACCATAAGAGCGGAATGCGCCCAATTGAGACTCCAAAGTAACGGACATCATTAAGAAGGATGTGAAGGGCATAAATTGAACTCTAAAGAAACGGAAAGTGTAGAGGTAAATGCGCGTAGCGTCCTAAAGGAACGCCAAAGTGTTGGACACCATAAAAGTAAGGGCGCGAATCGGACAAATGGGACTGCAAAGGAAGAGACACCATGAGTAAGGGTGCGAAGCGCGAAAGTGAACTCCAATGAGATGTACCACATAAAAGTAAGTCTCGCTAACGTTGAGCTGTCGATGTTGCTCAAGTAAATATAAATATAACCCATGAAGTAATTACGCTGTATAAATTCAGAAAAATGTTTAAATTTAAAATTTGTTGTTGTAAAATGTTAAGATTGGTTTATTCTTTTAGATTTTATAAACAATTAACTAACAAGACTTTTTGTTGCTAAACGACTATTGGCGAATTTACCTATTTAAATCATTTGTAATAGTCTCAATTTTATTATTTTCATAATCAATAAATATTTTACCTACCTTTAAATGCGGCTCGCATCCATCTTGAGGATCTAACATGAATTAATGAATTACAGGAATAGTTTCATAAATATAGTACATTGATCCCTCTTGTTGATAGGTGGAAGCGCTTATTACGCTGGTGAATTTCCAGCCGAAGCAAAGCCCGAACCCAACATTTAAAAGGCTTACGAAGTGTAATCATCATCTTGATGAATGATTGTAAAATTGTATTTTATGTGTCCAAAAATGCAAATTTAAACCGCACATTGAAGTGGTGCTTTTGGTAAAAAAAGAAAATCGTTTTTATTGATAATAATACTAATTATGATTTACTCATCTATTTTATGGTAATTTAGTTTGAGCAGCGTCAATTGCCCTCCGCTTTTCCACTCACTCTAATTGCAAATTTTGCATTTTAATTAAATGCGTGGATATAAATTTTACAAATCTTTTGCTTTCTTTAAAGGATTATAATATGTGGAACGCACAATTAACCGCAAGACGAACGTCACTCGCTCTCGACTTCTTAAAATTCAACAAAAAGTGCAACTTCTCGCTCTCTGATATAAGCGCTTCGTTAATAAGCCTGCCGCTTTAAATATTCAGAACGCTTTATAATTAATGAACTCGTCTAAAAAACGAAGGCTTTGCTTTATTTTCATTTACGAAAATTGTCTTTCGCTTTTTTGAAAATAAACGCTTTAAATTAATATAATAAGTACGCAATAATATGATAATAAATATCATATCATTTTTATTGTTTTTTTTTTTTAATTCTACAAAAAGTTGTTTTTTGTAGTTTTTATTAATCAAATAATGATTTATTCTGGATATGTTGAGTTTTCTTATACAGATACATCCCGAAAGAAATACTTTTTTGTGAAACCTATTTTGTGACACAGTCTTTTCAAAAGCACCGCTCACTAGTGCATTCGGTTATTATCTGTTGGATAGGGGTAAAATTTTCCGCTTAAAAATCGACTCTTGCGAATCTTGCGTTATATGAAAATGCCGATGAATCTCGCAATTTCGAATTATACCATTATACGTAAATGTACCCGAGTTCTTTTAAAGTACGTTAAGAAAAGTTACAACACCGAAAATGTCTTACGCCACTATGTTAGTCGTGAAGAAAAAATAATTATGATGGGTTTAGGTACTCTAAATAAGACCAGTATATTATATGAATGTAAGTTGTAACAACAGAAAGGATGCTGAATGCTCTGAAGAGAAGAGGTAATAATGAAATCAGTACGGTAGCACTTGTTTCCCGGTCTTATTTTGATGCTACCCATTTCGGTCGCGGGGTTAAACGTTAGTAGAAATCCGGTTTATTTGACTACCTACTGCTTTTAGAGCAGATTTTTCTACGGGTTATTTATTGGGTGCGCTTCTTCCCTTTGTGGAGCATATGTCGTCGTCGTTTCTGCATTTTCCCAAATCAGGCGGCGCAGCAGCGGTGAATTACCTTTTTTTATGAGCGCTCTTCGTCTTTCCCTGTTCTTGACACTTCCACGCTTGATTATGCTTTGTCTAAAATAATTTATGCGAACCAGGATCATAACGAATGGAAAAAAATTCGCCATTTCCAAACGCTTAAAGGACTTCTACAGCACGTAGAAAGCTCGCAACTTTTGTGCCCGAAAGACGCTGAATTAAGGAGATCCATAGAAGCGCAACGCACTAATCATATAGACAGAAATGTGGAACGGAATCGTGACAGGGATTATTTATGAATTCCTTATTCCTCCTGAGTCCTGACACCGAAAAATGCCGTACTCCCCTTTGATCATTATTATGATAAGCATTCATTATGAATCGCATGTGTACAGAGAGAGAGAACATAGAGCTGGTGGACAAAACCGGTCGCGTGTTCGAGAAGGTACCGATGTCTTATTATTGTTCGGCCATCGTCAATAAAAGGAAGCCTCCCCTTGGGCACGGCGACCATGAAAATTCACTTGACCATTCCGCTGGTAACTCTTTCAAGCCACCCCAAATATCTATCTATCCTGCACCGGACAAGGGGCAGTCGTGGGAATAGCACTTACACATTAAGGTGACCCGTACGTTAGCGAAGTTGACCCTTGGCCCGCAACCCTTAACGGACTGACCAAAACTGGACATACTCGTTTTTGGTGACACATGCTATCACTTCGTTCGCCGTGAGAAAACTGCGAAGTGCCCAACGCCCTATAGGTACCGCGTTGTGTGCGCTTACCTTTTTTGTCCGAGCCGATTCTTCTCTACTTTTTTATAATTTTTATTGTTGCGATAAGGTCATCGCAACCGTTTACAGGATAAACACACCCCGGAATAAAACCGTGGCCGTGTTCCGCGATTAACACACAATATAATAACTGTTTGATGTGCATTTCTACACATTTATTCCGTTTTTGTTTTTGTAAGTAGAAATAGCATAAAGCACTACGTTTCTTTTTTCTGTTCGTTCTTTCTTTTTTTTTTTTAATGTCCGTTAGTTGTCGCAGCAGATAACAGCGACTAGTACTAGCCAGTGTCAAGAGTAATTACTATATGACATGGACAAGTACATTCGTTTTCATAAAGCACCATCGTCGCACATTTAAAATTGGTCTAATTTACATAACATGCTCTGCGTATGGAAATTCCGGGAAACATTTGGACAAGTCCGTGTAACAAGTGACAATGTGGAGCAAGTATGCGAGCAAGTCGGCAAGTCTGGTGCAACGATAATAATAATAATGGCATGCACCTCTGAACCGTCGCTTTTTCCGAGTAAAAACATCGCGCGTTGATGTTAGGGGTTGATTAGAGGTGACGTGTACGTTGTGCGAGTAGATGTGGTCGTCGCGAATGACCCCGCGACCTGTCTTCACCTCACTTCTAAGACGGACATTCTTACGACACTTAAATATAACAGATATACATAGGCTTAAGATAGCCTAAGCTATGTACGAAGAATTCCGTCATGAAATTTTATTGCGTACGAGTGGTCGACAAAAAAGGATGAGTTACGTATATGCGCAATACTAAATTCTTGAAATGTAATTATGGAGAGGCAGTTTGGTCGAATTTTCTTTTTCAGGAATTCACTTTTTAGTTTAGCAACGGCGACGAACGCTCTCGCGTAACTATCCGTAGCTTCTTTCATTACCTTTTTTTTCTCTCTCTTGTTTAATATTTCACTTTACTTGCTTGTGCACAACACAGCGAATCGATTGCTTAAAAATTGAAACACGCTCTTAGAAAAATAAGGGCTACTGGCCAGATTTCTGAATTTCGCTCTGAATGCAAAACAAACCGGTAAATTATTCGACTTCAATCGAATCTAACGAGCAAGTCTGTAATATATGACTGGAGCGCAGGTGAAAAAAACTTATATAGTGAAAATATATAGGAATTATGCAAATTCCTTTGCCATCACCTTGACCTTCCGAAATTACAAGCGAAATTTATGAAAATACATCTAATATCTTAATATACATATGGCAAATACGTAATAGCAATTCGAATTTTCGACATTTATAAGTAAATAAAATAGACGATAAAGTGCGATGACAAGAATCAATATGGAAATGCGTCATAATGTACAATAAAAACGTTTTTACGGCTCCAATAAACACACATAATTTAATACGAAAAATGAATTAATTAACTCATAATTAAGTATGTAAATGAGCAATCGAATTGTGCGCGATTATGTAATGACTGCATCCATCAGCGCGCGATGCAGCTGAATTGCTGAATTGCGGCGCGCTTACTGCGAAACAATAAAATAATAAATGGCGCGCGGCGCGGATTAATTTACTTCTTAGATTTGATTTCAATCGAACTGGACACCAGCAACTTCGCTGCGTGCACGTCCATACCATTCCGTTTTCGTCGGACATTCGGCGTAACATGCATTCTATGGCCGGCATAATTGTGGCGATTAAATTTTAGTATCCGCGGTGCTTCCAGAAACCGCGCGCAACGAGACGCGAATATTTCGTAAAAGTTGTGCGCGACATAATTAAGCATTAAATTGGCACATTCGTCGATCGATTGTGCAGAAAGGATTAAGAAGGGACATAAGTGGATGGATTGGCGAGCGGATTGTTTCCTCCATACGTAGAGCGCGTTATTGTTTTTCAGAAATGCCATATTAAATGAAGAGAGGAGAGATTTTTGTGAAACAACATGCATCTGTCTTCAAGTTTCTATAAGATATGTTTCGCCAGAGAAGACATTTCGATTGCCGAATCCTTATGCGAAAAATATTCTCAAAAAAAAAAAAATCGTTGCACAATGAACACACGCAGCAATAGGTTAACGCATAAATTAATTCGATTTTTTCTTTCATTTCGAAAATTAACACAAGCGCCTTTATGTGCGGACGTTGAAACGCTTTATGTAATATCTTGATATTTGTGTTCTTTAAGTGGACCAATTAAAACACACTAATTCACCACAAATTGCTCTTATCAACCGAACAAACTCCATACATGGAATATCGAAATGAGTATCTAATATGTATATGCCTTTGTTTATAAATTCAAGGTGATTGCAGCGACTTCGAAGTTGGAAACATTAATTTTACATTTATTCGTTTCACAGAATGTGCGCCTATCGAAAATATTGTTGTGTCGTAACATTATCGGCGGCCCGAAATGGTTCTAATTGTAATTAACGAACATTTAGCGCTTTAATTCACCTTTCCTCCGGTGGAATTTCCGAAGCGGCAGCACGTGAAACCAAGAACTGCCCAAAATCGAATAAACGGAAATTTATGGAAACAAACAGACAACATTTTATTGAAGAAAAAAGCCATTAAATGTGATTTACTCCTGCTCATGATTAATTCATACGGCGTCTTCTTAATTCCTCAAGATCTATCATCAGTCACCAGGATCCTCCGTTGCGCCTATATGACTAAGAATAAGAGAACGGCGAAAACCAATTCGAAAATCTCAAACGGACATCACGTCCACCGTATTTGCGTTTTCCTTTGCATTGCATTTTACAATTTACGCAATGCGATGGCTGCCACGAGAAAATCACGAACGGAAGAAATAAATAGATAAATAAATGTTTCAATTAGTACTTTCTTTCGAACAATCAACGGCACTGTTCGATAATTCTAAGAACAGCAATCCAAGATGTTTACGCGTTTGTAAAACATTTTTAATATTGTGTAAATTCGGTCTGCGCTTAATTAATTACCCCATAAAAATTTCTCGTGTCAGGATGGAATTATAAGTGATTAGTAAGCAAAGTTCAGGGTCACCCGATCAATGTGATAAACTTCATCACTGGATTCAGACAATTTTATATGTAGTAGTCTATCTCACTTTAAAATAAAATAAAATAAAAAATAAATGAAGAAGAAGATGAAGAAGCTAAAATAAGAGATGGTAGGTAAGGCAGGAGCAGCGTGTAAGAAAATCCGTGCAGCCCGTGTCTGCTTACAATCGGGAGACACGGAGCAGCGCACTTTTCGCAGGATAATCGGGAGAAAAAAGTGTTACAGCGGAATTATCCTGACGGTTTCGCGCTAGCAATATAGCATCATGGACCGAAATGCATTATTCACATGGACAAAACCATAGGGGCATGGAACAAAGGCAAATAAACAGTTTGCGATGAGTGTGTGCGTGTGCATGCATGCACACATATTTAGCGGAAATAGTGTGCAACAAATAAACAAAAAATATTGTAAGCGGAGTGGACATGCGATGGCTGCTTTACCCATATAAGCAATCGACGAGTCCAGCATACAGATGGCCCCTAATGAGGTTTGATACAAGTAAAAAGTAGGCGGCTTATATTCTACACGCACTCACAGACGCACAAACACACACACACACAAACACACACACACACACACACACATGCAAACACGTACACATCGCGTACGCACACATAGAGAGACCCAGAGAGGGAATATACGACGAAGAGAAACCTCTCGAGATGCTGCCTGTTCTCTTCGGCCAGCGGTGGTCGCGGCCAAGAAACGTATTTCTATTCTTGAGTCCGCGCTTCTTCTCTTCAGTCTTTAGCAGCATTTTAATCTCCATCATCCACATCCTCGTCGTTTTATTAAATGAATATTCATCGTTATGCGGACAATTATTTTGCACTTTTCGAAACTTTTCAAACAGGTCCGCGTGCGAGAGCGAACTGACACGTTTGCCCCGTTGCATTATAATTACGCATAGGCGATCTAATAACTGCGAATGTCGTTTTCAATGCTAGATTCATCTGGCCAGATCCATTTGTCTAGATTACCGCATGTAACGAGACGTAATTACTGTAATAATCGCTCGGCGAGATTATTCGGCAATGAGCTGACGACGGTGGCAACATTAAAAGAGACTCGCTGCTGCCGAATGTGCGAGCACAAAGTCGTCCGTTCGAATCAAGCTCATTCGAGATTTTCGAAAAATGTACCGCATTAAATGTGAAGGTGAACGAAGGACACCGAATTAATGTATAATTTCAGGTACGATGCGGCTGGGTTTGTGTTCTGACCCCGCGTTCTAGTCTCCGCATCCTCATCTACTCGCATACTATGCACGGCTATGTGTAGTCCGTACGGAGGAGATGCGATGCATCTTCACGCAGCATTAAAGTCGCTCGCCCGAGAGACTCGCTCGCACTATTATTTCCTCGCCCATTGCCACCAAATTAAATGGTTCATTGGAAATGGCACAATGGCGCTTTTCATAATCGATGAACGCCTTTATTGTTGTCGCTATTGATCGTGCGAAGCTATTGATCGAAAGTCAAGTACGTAAGCGATTGAAAGGCAATGCGTTTGGAATAGAATTTGGAAAGAGTGAAATAGGGTGAATTGAATTGAAACACTCGAGAGGTGTGTGTGTGTGCGCGGCTGCGAGTACCTTGCGTACCTGTACCTGTTGGTACAATCCGCGCACGGCTTCAATTATTGCCCAAATGAGTGTTTGTTTAAAGACGGGAAAGAGAATCGAATAAAGGAACGAACAGAAGAGACGAAGAGAATTGGAGTAGATTGTATGCAAGTGGAATCGTTTGGTTCGAGTGTGTGTGCTGTATGTAAGAAGAAGGTATAATAATAATACAAAAAGAAAGAGCGAGCGAGTGACTGGTAATGAAGGAATAATAATGAATGAACGTAGAAACTTGGGGCAAGCTAAGCTTCATCACGTCGGACCCCATTCGACATACATCCCAGTTCATGAACCAAAGCTGCTGTATTCGAGATGAGCGCTGCTTGCTGAATAGCCGCGGGCATGTCTGGCTGGCCCGTATACTTTTACTTCTTATTCCCATTTTACGTCATTCTTCTCTGTTTTTATTTCGTCGTTTTTTCTTTTCGTTCTTTCGATCGTTTTATTTTTCCCTCCGCCTTCTTCTTCTTCTTCTTCACCATCGCAGCGGCTATCTAAGAGTAGAAGGTCCGGCAAGTCATGCAGGTGAAACTATGGACATCCTTATCGGACGGGCCGAGGGTAAGAAAGACGGAGCGAATACAAGTACACAAGAAGACAAGAACACAGAGATTCCCCTCTGAATACCTGGCTGGCAGCAAGAGCAGCAGCACCGCAGCAGCAGCAGCGGCAGCGGAGCGGCAGCAGCAGCGGCCATGATTCGAGCGAGCGCGCATACAGACACAGACGCATGATATGCATGTGTAGGTATAGCAACCACACACAGGTACACGCGCACACCTGAGAGACGTGGAGAGCAGAGAGAGTCCTCCACCGATACCAGCGTTCTCCGTCTCGTTCGTACACCCACGTAAATATTGCGAAAAGGCAACGGGCGCGAGCGAGAGAGCAGGTGAGGTCGGCAATCGATTCGGTGCGAGGTGCGCGGGGACCGAAACATAACAAACAAACGGCACGAAACAAGCAAAGAAATTCCTTCGTCGCTCAGCCACATCCCAACGAGTGCCGATCGAAAAACTTACCTGGCGACCGTTCGTCCTTTCTATATTGCTACAGCTAGCCAGCTTCGTACCTGCGATCGGCTTTGACTCACCGCACCAAGAGTCAGTATAGTATTAGTTCGAAACACCTGTAGACGCTAGTATGTGATTATAAACACAGCAAAATACACACCGGGGAATGTTTGACTCGTTCAATTTTTCGTTTCTTTGCCATGGAAATTTACATGTCGGACAGTGTGTCGTGTTTTGTCAGCAGCCGCACAAGTGACCGCATGATCACCACGTAAAAGACACCACCCGTGTCATTTGGGGGTAAGTTTCGCATGGGTCACTCCGCTATCTTACATGTCTAGACTCTAGACAAACTTAACTACTCTGGTCCGTTCGCTCGCTAATTACCAATAGAATTTTGTCGAAATTTTCGATCGTTGTCTCTTGGCTGTGGCGAAAAACTTTTAAATTTTTGAGCGCGATCGCGTCCCCGGACGGACGCTTCAAAAACGCTGGATGCGCGCATCGCGAAACCCGCGAACACGCTATAGCAGAACTGACCATTCGATGGACTCCAAGGAACTTCACATTAGTATTGCATTTGTTGTTGTTTTGAATATTGAATGGTGCGTTACAATAGTACCTGTTAACCGAGAGCTGGCGGACCTGTTCATCTAGTATATCTGCTTATACTTGATCTTGAATGGCGACTTTGACTTGTTTGGTACGCCCCAACTAGTTTACTTGCGTACTTGTTACGTTAGCGCCAGGTCCCGGTAACAAGTACACAATTTTGGCGCCACGCAAAAAAAATCCTCACCGTCAAAACAAGTCGCGAAGAGGAAAACCGGGTCGGCGTCAGCACAGTTTTTATCTAGTAGTGGTAGTACCTACCTCTCATTGTGAAGTTCCGGTGGGAACGACGCGAAAAGACATGGATGGAAAGAGTCGCTTGCATATTCGAAATCGTGCCCTTTGCACCGGTAAAAGATCTTTCGAGATATGTTCCTAATGAAACAGTTATTGAAACCGGTTCAAACCACCCCCGCGTGGGTTCTTGGCGATTCCTTTCCATATGGCTGTCAAACCTGTCGCGTCGGTCTGTTATATTAAGTTCCGGACCAGCGGTGATACGCTGGATTGACGACATCAAGTGACCCTAGCGCGGAATCTTCAGATCCGCATGCATTCCGACCGCCGTCACTACTCATAACGGCAGAGTTTCGAAATTCGAAATTGCAATGACCGCACGCAACATCGCGCACCGTCCGTTTATTGTCTCCTCTCAGATGCAATGCCTAACGATTGTTTTTCTTTTTGTCTTCGATTCGCAGGTCCTCTTCTCTCTTCATCAACGATTGTACTCTAATATTACCACTTCTCATACTCTACGCTAATTCGACAACATTCCAAAGTTTTACTAACACAAGCCATATAAGTGCCATACGTAACATTCGAACAAAGTAAACAAGTGCAATAATATTAATACATAATATATTAATGATAAAGTAATACTACAAGTCCTTAAGAAAGGGAAATCGTGAAAAGTGAACTCTGTGATAGACTTAGCCATAACAAGTACATAAAAAGAGCAAAACAAAGAAGAAGAAGAAGAAGAAGAAGAAACGGAAAAGAATATTCACTGGAGAGAAGAAGGAACAGCGAAAAGCAGGGAAGAAAAATGACTCGCCGCAACATCGATATGTCGACAACATCGAACTCTTCTTCTTCTCCGCCAATTGTCTCAGATTGTAGTAGCATGATGTCTCCTCCGCCACCGCAAGCGTCGCCTGCGAACCGTTCGCCACTCAGGGACGCTCCTAGTCCACCTGCAATGCTTGCAACAATGACACCGGTCAATGTTATCGAGCTCAAGAAAGAAATGGATCAGAAGCGTGCCATGCATCATAGTCCTCCAATTTACACTCAGGTTAAGACTGAAGTCATGTACGATAAAGACGACGATCTTTATGCTACAGATAAACACGATACTCCGATCGATTTAATTTACGAAGATGGCAATAAGACAGTTATTTACACGACCGCTCCGGACCAAAAAGGTGTTGAGATCTATTCGGCCGACAATTCGCGCGAGATCACCATAAACAATATAAACGCTCAAATTCACTCGAACGACGCGCAAATCGCGGACGTACTGGTTGACAGTACATCCGGAACGATGGTTCCTACGGGCGCGTCCGGCGATCCAGGCACCGTTTCCGTCGTCCTGCAAGGAAACGGCCAGGGCCTGCTGCAGTACCCGCAGAGTCAGGTGCCCGGGACAACGGTTCTGGTACTCTCCGAATTGGTCGGCGAGGACATGTCGGTTCCTGTCGTCGGAATCAGGTAAGTCGACTATAGACCACTTTAGATATAGCATTAGGTTTATTTACACTACATATACATATATATATACACACCATAAGAGGGTGACTTCCTTCGACCGCCGTACCCGTACCTTCTCTGTCCCTCCACCCCCTAGTAGTTTGCTCCCAAACATTTAAGATATGGGTATACCTAAGTGCGTGGTTTCTTATATCTATATCTATATAAATTAAATTTATACGAATATATATATATGTAGATGGCTGTAAGACGAAAAACTGTTGATATATAAAAAGCATAGGTACTTTTATATAAACGCTCGTATATAATGTACGAGCGCGGAATATATAGCAACGTTGTCGCTGCTGCTGCTGCTGCTGCTGCTGCTGCTATTTGGCCTGGGTTATACAAACATCTCAAGGTTATTATATACGTCGCGGCCTTTCCAACCGCAGCCGTCACACTATTTAAGTACTGGCTGGCCAGTTGATGGACATTTACAGAGACACTCTAACTACTCTGTGCTAATTATCATCATTACCATTTAATATATTGCGTTTAGTCATTAAGTAAACATTTAGTCGATGCCCCGGCAATAGGCCCGCCGAAAAATTCTTCGAGCTTATCGACTGACTGACTGACTGACTGAGTGTCCAGCCGGTCCCGCGGCCACGTCCGTCGCGACCTTTGACTATCTATAGCTAGCCCAGGCGAGCCTGGAGCCTGGCTCACAGATAGAAGATACCGAGCAGTAGATTTAGAAAACATTCCGGGTACTGTGTGTAGTCTTAGACGCGGTCCCCTCGTTAAACGGAGAGACGTGCTGGATGAAGAAGTTGTAAATAGAGCCCAGCGTGTCTCCTGCTCCGGCCGCGATGCTGCTCGCATCGAAAACCGAACGCGAAATCGCTCACGAAGAAGCGGCATTCGCTCGCCGCTGCCGACATACACGAGGCATTGACATTTCGTTCGCAGGAAGAAAATTGGTCCCGAGAAATGGACAATGTATCGGAAATATGATACAGAACGCTCCGAGCGCAAACATGGCCGTCTTTGGTGACTTAAGATAATCACGCATGCGTTTTCAAACTGATGCTGTGTGTGCTCTCCGGCTTAGAGACCGAGAGAGCTAAGCCTGAATATTATTATTTTACTTTAGCTTTACTCACTTTTACCTTGAACCTAAGAACGACGAGCGCCCGCATCATGCTGGCAACTGCAGCCCTGAGATGGGATGCTTCTGTTTCGGGCTGAATCACTACACACGCCAGCGCGCTCGATGGATGGACGTATGCGCTCTTTGTTTTTTAGGGTACGCGCGTTTCTTTGTGGTTCTTCAGACGGATGATTCTGCTTCTATATTGTACCTTCTGCACGCCGTACTTGTGCACATAGGCACTCTCGGCAGCATTCATTACGGAACATTTCGAACACAAGAAGAGATAACAACGGTTTTTCCGCCGATTCTCCGAGAATACATAAATGTTAAAGCTGACGTTTTATATACACTCTTTTATATATTTCCCGTATGTATCGTTCGTTATAAGCAGCATGCAGGCGTGTATCTATGTGTTCGGATTGAAGTGAAGGAATCATTTAAGAATCAGAATCGGATTCAACCTATAGAGATATGCATATGCATATGAATATGTATTGATATTGCTGACCAAACGAGATCATTGCACCAACTATTCAAATGCACTCCGTCAAATGTGATCTAATCACGAACGCATTCGCGTCCGCATTATTGCCGACCAGTGGTGGATGGGGTTGTTTTATGCGGTCGCCATCAGTGCATTGCGCGCCGTAAATACCGCGATTATTAATAAATTATTATAACGGCGTGGGCTTAATTGTCGCCGGCCGTCCATTTTCAAACGCGCAACGAACGCAACACATTCCTTTATCTCAATTAAGATTAGTGGTGGCCTTATGCATTGCAAATATCCATTACGGCGCATTGTCCGTCCTGCGATCGCGTTCGCGTTCCTCTGAAGAGCCGTTCGCGCTATCTCGCACCGAGAGAGCTACCTACACATGAATGGTTTTTAATGAAAAGCATTCAACGTGATAATGGAGTCTCTTCGGTTGTGTTGTCGTATCGCGATCGCTGCATACGTGCAAGTCGTTGGTGTAGGTACTTTATATAGGTATCGAGGGGGAGCACGCGAAGAGGGCAGGCATGGGCAGACAGAAAGAGAGAGCGAGCCGAAGTGGATGGATGCTGCCTGCGATTGCCTGCCGCGGTCGCAGCTCTCGAACGAGACGAAGAAGGCATTACGTTGTTATGATCGCAGTGGCAACGGCGCGGCGCGCATTCAGACAGTCGGTGATATGAACGCTGGACCAAGCCGGGCTCTCCTATTCTCCGCAGTCCGCACTCCGAGCCGAGAGCACTCTTTCAGTCTTTGCCTTTGCGCCTCGCCGGAGTATTCTGCGGCTCTGAGTGTGGCTGGCTGCTGTGGCTGGACCGCGCCCGCACACCTCTCGCGACCGAGGCGCTTCTGCTCGCAGCTCGCCACCGCACCACCCTTTACCCCGGATGCCGCCACACATCGGCATCGGCCAGCCTTGGCGATCGTACAAAAGGTCAAAGATTAATTTTACCGTAACGCAGCAGCGGCAGCAGCTAAGAGCTAAGCTGGAAAGCCGGAGGGAACGGCGAGGACCGCGAGTCGTCCGAAGAGCAGCAGCCCCCAGAGAACGACGCAAGACGATCCGTCCAATTACTAATCGATTTGCATATAGAATGATATAGAAAATGAAAGAAATGAACCGACAGAAAATTGTCCGCTTAGTGCGCTTACCTTGCTCGGCTCTTCGGCTATTTGAGAAGAGAAAAGGGTTACCTTGTCGATGCAATTAGCGGTTATATACGCATAGCATACATTAAATGAGCAGAGAGTCCAATTTGGTCGACTTAAAAGCATTTTGGTGTCTCTCGATTCGAGGTCCCAACTCATTTACAACCTTTAACGATCGCGCAAATATCATTATCATATTTTACTCTCGTGTGTGCGCCTTCTCCGTTCTCGCCGATTTTTTCGCGTGCATTTTTTTTAAATTCATTTTCAACGACTCCGCGAAAGATGCGCGCCAATTAATAAAAGTCCGTTGCTCAATTCGTCGCCGCTCGCGCTCGCCGGGGCCAATCTAATAATAATAATTAATTAATTGGCGTGGAGACGCATAGTGCGTTTGTCCAGCGACTTCACTTTCGCCCGGGGGACACGACAAGGCGCTTTGGCTTTTCTCGGTCCACCACGTCGAATCGCCCTTCACCGTTTTCAGGACGCCTTATTGCCAATAAGCGGCTCCGCGGTGTCCATTAATTGGGTACTGTTTCATTCGGTTTTCTCCTCTTTTTTTTTCGCCGTCGTTTCGATCTCATTCCTTTTTCACTTAGTGGGCCGTTTGCTCGATATCTCAAGATATTGGGTGTGGCCCTTACCTCAAGTCGCCGCAGATAGACGCTCACATACAAGCAACCGATACGTGCAATAGGTATACGGTTCGTTCTTTGCGTCTCTCTCTCTTGAGAGAGTATTACCAATGAACTCGATTCCAAAGCGACGCTTTCTTTTCGATAGCTCTATCTATAATATAATATGTCACATAAAATACGTTCACGTCGATATTACAATTCATAACTTTCGTTCATTTGTTCAAGTCAATCGGATCGGTTTAGCTAATTTTTCCCATTCGAATGTCGTTCGAAACGACGTGTATGTAAATGCATATGTCAGGCCCTAATGCAATAACAAGCTGCCACAGTGTATAATTTATCGGTTTTATTGTTTATGGATTTTTATTGAATTTACGAGCCGCTTTTATAGGTGGCATGCTTGCTGCTAACAGCTAATATAACTAAAGCACTTTATTAATAAACTCGTAATTGTTTTCTTAATGAACGGAACGAATGCAATATTGGCATCGATCGAACGGCCTGCGTCAGCCTTTCCACCGTTTCGTAAAAACGAAAACGAACTTTCCGCTAATACCAAAAAAGTAATTCGATTTTAAGTTTTTTTTTTTTTAAGCTAATTGCGACGAATATTTCTAAGGTCTTGCCTGGTTTCAATACGAATTATGTTCCTGGTTCTTTTGATTCGAAATGAATTGGTCGAAACAAAGCACATCTGAAGAACAATGGAGAACGAGCGAGCGACAATAAAGCGAATAGTAAAAAGTGAAAAACGGCCGCCCTTATAGCCACCGGCGACACGCAGCCATTGATCAATCGGCCGAGAATTACTCGCAACATATTTCATCTACGTTACTTTGAATATGTTTACGGCCGATTCTGTGCCAAACACCTTTCGCAATTTGATTTCGTGTACTTTATTTATTGCCCGCAGTGCGCAAATGTCACTTTATCGATGCCTGGCAATAATAGTAAGTAATGATAATTGAGGCGACACTTTTTCCTTCGAAAAGACTTGCCCAATAGTGAATGTGCGTATATAGAAAAGAGCGAATAAAAAACGAAAACTGAGCGTTGCATTTGAAATTTGAATGGACGACAGATGATGGATCGCTCCTGCTGGCGCATCCACTTTTATTTTCACCATTGAACAGATCTGGCCATTAAACTAAGCAAGTGTTCGGAATCTAAGGACACGCTTCATTATTTCAATTGCTTAGTTAGCTGTGCCGATCTCGTAACAGTGGTAAGGTAGTGTAGTAATGCTAATGAAACAGCAGTGTTCTCGTAGTATTGGTGAATCAATGTGAACCGATCGGTTTTTCATCGGTTCTAGTTGAGTGCGATTACACCGGTTTTACAATTTAATAACAGTACTCGCTCATTCTTACTATTATCCATCCGTCCGCGTTCGATTTCGGCGTGTGCCGCGTCGTCTCTAGGCGGTCTAGGAGACCGGGCCCAGACTGAGCCGCGTCGGAGCGCGAGCTCTATTGCTGGCCGCAATAGATACATAAAATAGCAGCGGCGTACGTAACGAGCCAAGAGAGCCAAGAAGGAGCACGCTTTACGAATAAGGCTGCGTCTAGTTGTCTGACAAGAGTGCAATCCGCAGGGTCGAGGTTGGGGTCAACTCCTGTTGAACCGGACGAGTTTAGTGGCGCTCCGAGATTACAGGTGTGGGTGTCTGGCACGCGGTCTCGCTTCTTGATATCCTGTTTTAGGTCACCCCGACCGGCAGCAACCGCAGCCTCCGCGGCAGCAGCAGCAGCAGCGGCATTTAGAAGTCGCTCTTCAACTTGCTCGCTTCATTGCATTACCGTAGAAAACCTACCTCAACACGCTTTTTGTAGAGCTACACACACACACACAATGTGTGTGTAGATACATAAGTCATCTATTATAACTGGTTTCCTGAGCGGCTAGTGTCGGAAGTAGGTGCGATCCGGTTTTGTTTGCTCGTTCGGTGGATATATGCCTACAATACCTAGTTAATAGTATTTGCCATAGTATACGATACGAGTAGTAGTAATTCACCGAAAGCAATATTTATTTTGAATTTTAGTTCGGCCGAAGAAAGTAAAGATAACGATGCCCTAATTTAGGATATCTTTTTCCGGATTAGAAACATTTTTTACCCTGTTGCGCAAACAGTTTTTGTTCGATGTGGGAATCTTTTGCATCGAATACGAAAAATAACCCTAATGCTTTCACTATATCCATGGGTCACTTCCATGACCCTTCGATGACCATGGAGAGCGCAGAGCACGATTAGAGGGACCGCACACAATAGAACCCTTTTCCTCAACGTCTCTGCGCCGGCATTTCGCCTCGCTAACAACACAGATCGCAGAAAAATAAATAATTTCTCGGAATCGGCGCGTTTAATTGCGCGCCTAGCTGTTCGATCATTTCCATCGATAAACAAATTATGAAAAACGACTCTCATTGTAATAATTGCCAGCACGAGCTCCACTCGAAACAATCAAACGTTTCGCCTTGGCTGCTGCTGTTGCCGTTGCAGCACAAAAAATGCCAAATCAAAAAAATAAAATAATAATGCCGGGATTAAACAATATAGCGAATTTAAAAGAAGATGAAGAAGAATAATAAGAAGAAGAAGATCCGTGAAAGTTATGCGCGTTTCTTGCGGATGCATTTGCATTTTATTTCGATGTGCAAATGATTTATGAGCGAACGCCTGAAAGGAATACATAATATGTAGTGTAAGCGCTCTCTGCACGATTAATAAATTCGTCAATGACATGACGTTTCAGTTCTGCGTTTACCGAAGCGCAATCTTCATTTGCACAACGTATACGTACGTACGCACCGCATATGCACATGCACATTGCAGTGCCCGGGCGATCCTGAGAAATCACAATAATAAAATGCGGCAACGAGACTCGAGCCTCAGGCCATGCGGATAGGAAAATGCAAGCGAACGCTGCTGCCTAGGATGGGGCCGCGCGTTACGTGCTGGGGTGCCCCGAAAGGGGCATTAGGGTTGAGCGTCGGTAATAAATGATTTATATGCATAGTGTGCGATGCATTATGCGTACGGTGCGTTGTTTACTTAAGTTCATTGACTAATTACGAATCAAATTCACAGTTCAGTTGAAGTCATTGTGCGGTCCCGTTTGCCCCGATGCATCTCGCATCCCGAACCAGACCTCCCCGGCGCACAGTTGCCCAACTTTTCGTGGTGCCGGAAGACGCGTACCGTGTACGACTCCGACGATAATGATGATGATCTGTTTGCTTTTAATTATTCCGTACATATAAGCGTACAACATAGGTATATAATACACATCGATTAAGATCGTGAATGGTTTTATTATGAACCAACCTTGACGGCCGTGTGAGAATTCACTAAATGTTATTTTGTTGTTGTTTTGTATTTCTTTCACATGTATGTGTGTGCGCGCTTTTTTTTTTCTTCAATTTTTTATTTTTTAATACTCGTACTTCTATACATGTACCTGTACGTATACACATACATACGAAAGTATATAAAATATTAAGTATTTCTCGTGTTGCTCAGTCTTGAACGACGATTTACCGGCGGCAGCCTTGAAGTAATGCCGATTTTCGTTGCCACCGATGTGTTCGTGTACATTAATTAGGCATAATTAATGGCCAAGTATTTCGAGAGAAAACAACATACGCCAATCGATAATTACAAGCGTATGTGTAACGTATACTCGCACTCTTGCCGGCCACTCCGATCGACCACTGACCAATGACCAATGCAATATGTAGGTACAAGAAACGAACTCGAGAAACAAACGCACTGCACTGTGCAGTACAGGCAATCCATATACAACGTAAATTCCTTTTTTAATATGTTTATTTACGCACTATATAGCGAATACTAATGAAATCGCAGAAGCATTTACATAGAAAAAGGTGCGCGCTTAATGAAATTTTTTCACCGACTTCTAATCTCGTAAGTAATGTCTCGAAACAATGACTCGCCGATTCTCTCGTTTTATAATTATAAAGCAAAACGAGATTAGCTTTCGAATAACAAACGGATTATTAATAACGATAATAAGTATCGAGTTATCAATGAATAATTAGCAAAATTAATCGTCGATATGTGTTTTGTTTTTTCTTTGTCAGTGCCATATCCCGTAATCCTGTATGACTTTTCGGATAAATTACCATATATGGATATTAAAAACAATGCGCACCGCATTACAATGAGAAGGCAATCGAATCAAAAGGAGATAATTACGAAGCGAATCGCTTTATCGGAGCCGTATGCAAATGCCTTCCTGCACACGACACCTCGGTCGGTTCCTTTCGGTGTGAAATTTCAGCCAAATAGTTTCGCGATAAGCCGTAATTGCAGTGCGAATCTTGCGGTGGTCTCTTTGACTGGCTGAGGTTAGAAGCGCTTTAAAGGCGCATCGCGATTTGAATTGATCGAACGGAATGGTGTAATATATATATATATATATATATGTATTTACAATAAAAGAGCAATAAAACAACATAACAGCACATAAGAAACGTATAAACACTGACTAATTACTCAACTTTGTTTCAGGTGCGTATTGTGCTGCATTTCAATCTTTGTTTCGTCTATCTTTCTCTGCTGGCGCTGCTTCTGCTGCTGCTGCTGCTGTTTCTGTGTGCATGTGTTTTGCGCTGGAGACAAGCATATAATTTATTTTACGAGCACCGAGGAGAGGGTACGTAAAGTAATTTGTAAATCTGCATCCACACATAGTTGCAATAGTTGCATCCTATTCATCCTGTAAGCATTACATTCGATTGTCATTCGCTTCAACTTTTAACCGGCTCGGAGGAGTGCTTCGAGCGCGCACTCGAAGAGCTCTAAGTGCAGACCACGGACAATTGCTGGTATCGCCTCACGAGAGCAACAGAAATGGCTACCGAATTTATTTAAGTGGACACTGGGCAAACAGCGCGCACGAGAAAACGGAACGAATAAACAATCCGTGTAATGTCTAATGGCAATCGATTGTTCGCCATAAAGTCCGCCCAAAGCGAGCCGAGCGAATTATTTTATTGTTCGATATAAATACATAATTGAATGCCCACTTATTGGCCGGCCGTGGGTGATGCGCGGAGCGCGCGCGGCACATTTATCTTTCGGGCCGAAATAGAAATTCGAATATTTTAAATTAATCGTCGTTAATATCGATGTGGCATTTTAGAAAGTGTCTCATTTATTGCACGGCAAATACAAATCGTTCCCTTAATGCATATTGTATGCTACCGTATGTTGCGCTAAGCTCAAAAATGACAAAAATTCATTTTTCCGTTCCTTCGCATTGTACGGTAATTTTTCGATACCGTGTATCGCGTATCGAACCACGGAAGACGATAAGCGCTTGGAAAATTTAGGGAATTTTTAAAAATTTCTAATTACGGTATAGAGATGAGCACGCTAACGGCCCTGCTCGCAACAGCACGAGCAGCTGTTCATGTGTCGCATTTCTATGCCGCTGTTAATTATTAATTGCGCATATTGTAATTTTGCCCGCTAAGTGTGTTTCCGAGTCCCGGAACTGGTTTTCGTATACCGCAATCACTTTTTTAGTGTCTGCTTTTTTGCCGTTTTGTTTTGTTTCATTTGGATGCGCTTTAACACTCCCAATTTGGTATACTGTTAATGAAATCGGAAATAATGGGACGTTAATTGCAGCCCTTTAAAAATCAACAAGCGTTTCCACAAACATTATTTGTTCTCTTTGTTTGCCGATGACAATTATCGTCCACGGACAGTAATCCGTGGAGAAAACAGCTGAATCGTTGAATTCAACAGGTTTTTTTTTGTTGTTTTCTCATCCCTTAAAAATAATTAATTAATTTCGACGTGACCGGCCAAACGAAGGTCCGTCGAGTGAACGGTAGCGGGCAATTGCATAAGCGTAAAGTTCGGATTTTTTCGGCGCGTTTTCCTCTCGAAACCTCTTCGGTCGCGGAATAATTAACGAAAGACGCCGGCAGAAGGAAAGAGATGGCAACACGTAATATCCACACGGCATATGTTGTATGTGTATTATTATTATTGTTATTATATTGTGTGTGCAGTTAATCTGCGAAAGTGAATGATTTAACAGTAGTGAACACACTACTTGGGCTTGGCCCCAGACTTGTAGCTTTCCAATTCTCAAATTAACGCTGAAAACTTTCGATAAGCACTCAAAGTAACAGTATGTATTAAAACGTCAGCGTAAATCATATATATTCACGTACAGAACAAATTAACGTTATGCGATTACGTATTTATTCCCTATTATGATAATTATCATTATATTCTTTTTTCTTCTTCTTCTTCGTGTGTTTGCACACACACACACACACACACACACACACACACACGCTCATGCACACACAGTTAGACGTGCACACGTAGAGGGGACACAAACGCGAGGGCATTTATGCTCGCGAGTGTATAAGAACTATGTTTACGCCGCGAATAGACGAACAACAAAAACATCGGAAGAGAATTTCAAATTATCATTATTAATGTCAGGGTCATGCACTTTTTGCACTCATTCGCCAGCGAAAAAACGAAAAAACCGCGCGCAAACACACACACACACACACACATGCACAGGACACCTTCGATGGTCCTTTTATTTACCTGCGTGCCGTGCAAAAGTATATTGCATTCATTGCTCGACGATTATTGCAAGCGACATAATGCCGGACTCCGCGTACACTTCGCGAAAGTCTCTCGGCGCGCCGCGCGATGAAGAACGCTCGTGGAAATTTAAGCAATTAACCTTTAGATATTATATATTATATTCATTTACGGATAGTTATTTCTTCTTAATATGTATATTATTATTGCCGTACATGAAGGAACAAGAATATCTCAAGGAAAAAGAGGCTCGTTAGTATTAATTACGAATGAGCTGCGCGCATATTCGGCAGCGAGGCAGCATCAGCGCGAGCCACAAGAGCGCTTTAATTGCGCTAATTGCTGATCGAAAACAATTTTTAGCCGCGGCGGCGAGAGAGGAGCGCATCGCACCTAATAAGGCAAATAATATAAGAGCAGTGCTCGAATCGCGTCCTTAATTAGGGTCCCGGCCGCATAATTAATGCGATCTTGCATTATTTAGTATCGAAAGCATATTTCTAGTGTTGGTCAATTAAAAAGCGGAAAGAAAACGACGACGAAGAAGAAGATAAGAAGAAGACGAATCTTTCGCTGTTAACTGAAGCCAACTATGTGTCGTCTGTGTATGTGTGTGTGTGTGTGCGATGCGTGTGGAGACGTGCACTCTCTGCCTCTCTTTCGATTTCGATCGACTTTTTAATAGGTCAAGTAAATGTTATAAAGTTATAAACGATAAAATACACGCACCAACACAGAATCGCGCGAGATTACTATTGTCGATGTGGCCGTGTGCGTGCGTTTGCATTTCGTGCACTCACACATCGAACGCTGGATGCAACGACTCACTCGAATTGCGCAATTTTATATTTTATATACGTATATATATATATATATATATATATATTCACATTATTAAAATTGCCTTAATTAAGATACCAATTAGAAGAGCACTTAGCGAAATTACGTTAATTTGCTTACAGAGTTTGCACTTTATTCCCCTTTAACGCATTTTATGAGCGTCGCGTTTAAATTTAAATCAATTGCCGTCCGTTCGAGTCTTAACAGAACAAAAGAGCTCAATACGAAAGAATACCGGGTGTTTTTTTTAATTGTACGTAATATCTTTACTTAATCAATAGTATCCTGTATCTTAATTATATGTAAGTTTTTTTTCTGCTGGATAATAAAAAAATATATATATTTTTGAAAACTAATTCAGATAAGTCGTTTTTAATCGATTGTCCGGTGTTCAAACGTTGTAAATATGAAAGAATTGTTTGCGTTGTTTTTTACTTTGTTTGTAAAGGTCGCCGTTAATTACGACAAAAGACCGAAATGATTAATTGCTGAATATTACATTACAGGCGCGCGCGCGCGCGCTTTAATAATTTCGCATTCGCGTATTATTGTACCTGTGGTCATTGCAAAGCTGTAAAACGTTTACGTAACAGGCAACGAGGCACAGTCTTCGGATAGAGGCGCGCGGCGCGGCGAAATAATTAATTATTGGCGAACCTCTTAATTGCCGTATATCGAGATCGTATCATAGAATCGGGCGCTGCTGTAATTTAAATCGTAGCAAAAGACAAACAGTATGGTAATCGGCGCGGCGCATAATTGCATTACACCTAAGTTATAATTTATAGCCTTGTTGGGATGCACTAAAATGGAATTAATTAGCTCCCATCGCGGTGTCGATTCTAATTGCGCGCGCTCGGAGTGCACACTTACTTACAGAGGCCGGCCCGTTCTTCTTTCCGTACGTAATGGTAGCGTAATGTCATATTTATCAGAAATCGCGCGCGGCCGGCAATTAAAATCCGCGATCGTTTCTTTTGACTTTTGGTTTCGAGAAAACCGCTGCCATACGTAATTTTTCGACCGCTGATACCGCTCATTGGTGCAGCCACACGAGTTTTTAAAGTTCAACAAGTTTTCGTTACTTACGTAATTGACCAATGTTAAAGACAGACGCACACACATTCGGCGAGATACAGACGCGTGTGTGCTCTAGATTTCCATATTGAAGAAATAAGGAGTATGCGAGCAACGAAAAGCGCGCATAATCGAAATCGTAAATCGCGTCCGAAACACAATGCGGACCATTTACCGAATCTAATTGTAACGATTTTATCGATGGAATATATTAAATTGATGGAAACAAAAAAATTATTTGCGAAAACTAATCAATCTTATTGTTTGCCTTTCATTCGAAGAGGCATACCACCTCGTTTCATAAGGTATATACCATCTCTGTAAGCGATCGACGAAATGAAAAAGAAAAAAAAAACGAACAGTAAAAAACTAAATGAACACATTATCCCCGACCATGTATAGATAGATTAATATGAGACATTAAGTTACAGATAATGTTAAATGACATCGGCTAACTAAAACCGTGGGACAGGAATTTACCGGTGTGCGTTTGTGTGTGTACGTCGCACCACGTACGGTAAATTCACACACATGCAAAGATCGAATAGGTATGGCATCTTAGTGGTTCCTTCATTACTGGAAGAAGAAACGCGCTATCTTCGTTAGTTAGGCATAATATTCAAAGGAAAAAATCCATACGCTTAATGTGCCGTACCAGGTACAAATAAATGCCTTTAATTAATCTCTGTGGGCGCGAAGCGAACGATTAGATAAGCCGGGCCGCCGCTGCTGCTAATTATCGCAACGAGAAGTCTGTTTTTTCTTTTTCTTTTGGCTGCTGTACGCACGTAGCGCAATTACGCAGGGAGAGGGCCTGGCATGGGGTGCTGGTGTTCCTTATTATCCGTTCGTTATTTTCGCACCGGAGCATATATGCGTTTTGTCCGGCGAACAAGTTCAGCTCGAGGCGAGCAATGCAATTATTGTTGCTAATGGAAGTGCTGCACTCAATGGCAACACCCTCTTTGAGGTGCTCTTGTTTTCTCTTTTCGGGTACGGCTAATGCATCGTTACCGATACTGCAACTGTTTTCCATAATGAAAAAAGAAACCATCTAATTAGGGCCCACTGTGTAGAAAAAACCCACCATCAAAGAATAAAGCAAACAGAAGTGAAGATGACAATTTTGATTTATGTGGTGTGCCTCATAAGATACTGACAAAAAAGCGACTATTAATCAATTAAGAGCAGTGGAAGCTCACAGGAGAGAAGCTTTAAGGGAGCATATGGTACAGCAGAATATGTTAAGTGATTTGCACCCCCGGATGTACCCGTTGCGGTACGTGGTACGTCGTTGCGTACCGGGCGAACGTAACGCCGCGATTGGCGCCGCGTCGCGATTATCCACTGCGGTAATGATAATAATGGTAATATAATGATAAAAGTGAGGAAGCGGACGCATGCGTGCGTGTTGCCACCGCGTACGTAGAGCACCTCTAGGTATACCTTAAATATTGTCGACTACCTGTAGCCCAATGGGCGGTCCAGGTCCGGCAGTCCAGCAACAACTCACCTGGCTTGTCCACTTCAGTTCCACCACAGACCTCGTATGGTTTAGTTAGTGTCGCGGACATTTAATACTGTTTATATACAGACGTACAGCACATGTGGTGGTGCCAAGGTGTGCGAGCTTGACATTGACGCACCAGTGAGTGAAATTCGGTTTCGGCTATTATTGTTGTTATACATTTGTTGGTGTGGTGCACTTTGCATAAATTTATTGAATGCACGAAGGCCGTCCTAGATCGATCGACAATTGATTTTCGTCGATAAGATTTTTCGTGGTACCGGTTCAGTTTCAAAGGGTAAGACCGATCGTAGTTCTGGGTGCGATTTTCCGCCACCATTAGATTTATAATTACGGTAGTTAACTCGATTCATCGTTTTTTTTTATATGCGAAAAAAGTTGAACTGCAATAAGAAAGGTATAAATGTCATAAAAATTCGAAAAACGATCTTGCGCACGGTTTGGTAGCGGCAAGAAAGCTGTCCGAGCTCAGCACTTAATAAGAAAAAGAAAGTGTAGTGCCCGATTCTGACATATCCAGTTTATAAACACCCCGGGGTAAGGAAGCAATAAAAATCTCGCTCGCCGCATATTAAAAGAGGACAGTTCGATTAAACGCCGAGATCTCGGCGCGCTCTTTTTCCTTCGGCCGTCTCTCGCGCGAATCCTTTGCGCGAAGAGGTCTCGAGCAGATACGCGTTCTTGTTTTTCTAATTAGCGTCCAGCGATCGGAGGTCAGTCGATGTGAGAAAATTTCGGTCGTTATGCGGCGTCATACAATGAAGGGTTTGCTGGGTTAAAGCAAGACTATTTGTGCATAGACATGTGCGATTTATATTAATGTACGTTACGCTTTGGGCAGCCCTGGGGTCAGTGAGATTATACAAGGGGCACCGAAGGGTTGTCGGACAATTTTCGCTCGGTGTATGTAGTAAAAGCGTACCTGAAATAGCGCCGAATAAGGGCGATCTTTACACATATGCATCCATAGAAAGAACACTGTGTGTAGAAAGCGCGCACAGTATTCTTCGCAATTCGAATGCGTTTTTATTGCCAATGGACATTATAATGATTCTACGTAGACCTTGGAATTTATAATTCTATAACGTACTTAATTGATTCGCCGATGTCAAAGGTGAAAATTACATAGTCGAATAGTATAGATACATGCAAAAATGTTCAATATTAAAGCTGCATCACATTCGGTGGCGTCCAGCAATCAGCACGCTTTTCCAATAATATAACTTACGATAATAATCGATTGATGAGGCGATGCCGAGCAATAATTAAGGCTGCCATTAGTTTTATAGATACAGTTTGTGGAAATGGGCCAGGGGGCTTAGTGTCTAACTAATGATGGCTTTCCCTATTACCACTTTACGCAGAAACGCATTTATATTTATTTCTATATATATATATATATATATAGTTAGATATCGGTCTAAATCGGTTTCGTTGTTGCGATATGCCTTCCGATGGCGATATCAGTAGCTTTCACATTTTTTCTAATAAGATTTAAAGAAATTTCTATGCGCGACATGTCTGCAGAATTACATTTTCAAAGAAGCAATATAGTTTATATAAACGATCGGCGGAGAAATATTTACGCGACTGCCACATGCACCGAAGACAATTCTTCTGAATCGCCACAAGAAGAAGAAGAAGAAGAAGTGATCAAAAGCAAACGAAGAAGCAACGGGCAAGCAGCAGCATCTGAAAAAAGAAATAATAAAAAAAAACGCAACGATGCTGCGACCGATGACTAAAAAACAACACTCGTATGCTTCTTCGGCTGCTGCTGATGCTGCGAGAAAAGAAAACAAACCGTGCGTTTCTTGATATGGGCGCAGGCGACGGAAAGAAATTTTTGCCGCTTTTGCCTTTGCCATTTGTCGCTCGATGCGCGCAAACGAATCGCGTAAATCACATCGAAAATCGATTTGTGCACCTCGAACTGTCGTCGAGAAGTTCGACGAATATGCGTGCCGGAACGGAATATCTATCGCTTGGGCCGTTACGCACGCAGTTATAGTTGGGCATAAGTGGGCATAAGGGGCATAGCCCCAGATCGAACCGATTGACTCGTTGGGAAACTCGCTAGCTTTCGACTATTGTCAATTAATTGGCTTGCAGCTTTTATCTCGGCACACAGGAAATTGAAAATTATAAATAACGCGCATCGAGATCTCCGCACTCGAATCGGACAACCAATTAAGCTGCCGGTTAATTAATTTAGAATACTTTTCGATTTCCAAACTCAGTTTTTTTCTTCTTCGCGTACATTTTATTAACGGCGTCGCCACGTTTCTAAAGTTTTGCCTGTATTTGTGTAATAATAATTAGGAACGTTTCGTTTCGATCGCACAAATACAAACACACTAACACACAGCCACACGAATACAGATAAACCAGAAACACACCAATTGATAATTTGTAGAAATATAATAACTTTTGGCATTTACGAAAACACGTAAATCGCTTCGCAGCTTAGCAACCGAATTAATTAAAAGAGGAGTGAAAAAAAAAACATACGACATTGAATGCAACGGCAAATTTATAATCGCCAGAAAACACAAATATCCGTGCGAATTTTGTGAAAGTATCCATAAAAATTACCGACCAGAATCGATACTATTCGGATATTTTTCAATCAGTTTTTTCTTTCAATAATTGCTTGCGTCAACGCACATCCTACGCACTTTAAGAAGCGTAGGTCGCGTGTATCATCTCTTCTTTGACTGGGCCATCGTGTACTGTTGGCCAAATATAATGTGATTGATGTATTGGGGTGTTGAAGCACTAGTATCTGACATCCGGGCTACCTGCTCTTGCACAAACACAAAAGATGCATGCGTGCACACCTTTCAATACACTGCTAACATACCTCTTAAAAAAAAAAATAAAAAAAAGTGCACCCTTTCAGATTCTGCAAGTACCGATCGAGCCATGATACTCTTTTCCACTTTCCCACCTAGCTACCGGCTACATAATGCGCTTCTTTATGCATACGTGTGCATAAATTAAGCGTACCCAATCTACCGTAAGATTAAATCATTCCTATTTCGGCGGTTATTTCAGCAATTTCCACAGCCGATCGAAAAGCTGCACGCGTACCGCGTTAATTAGAACTATTAAACAGTAAAACGCAACGATCCACGACGTTTTCATCTAACTTTTTCTAAATTTTACTTTATTTTAATTTAACGAAAATGATTTTTTCCCTTTTTAAAACGGTTTCTAAAACTATTCACAAAATTGTAGACACCGAAGCAGATAATGGTTTTTGTTTTTATTTAACAAACCGGATGACAGTGTCGTTGATAAATGGCCGAACGATACAAAAATTTCGGAAACGATACATATTTTATTAAGCGGCTGTTAAACTTTGAAACAATTGCGCGTCGCCCGCGGCAGTAAATTACTCGAATAAGGATAAACGTAGCGAACTTATTAATCGAAGCAATAAATAAGGATTTTTACGATTTCCACGAGGAAAGCATCGCGTATTAAAATGTCGATTACACCTAGTTATATGAATATATACCATTGCCGCTGCTTCTGCTGCCGTATTATGGCAAAGATGACGGTTAATTGAGTCCTCAATGGGATGTCTGCACAACAAGGATTACGCGCAACTTTATTCAACGTGCACAGATTGCATTTATTTCATGCGCTATGTGTGCGCGTAATTTATGACTCATTACCCGGTAATGTTTCATTTTGTTTCATAAATTTTACGGCACACCATCAGCCAAGCCACAACATACAGGCACTATGTGTATCATACTTTAGATACATCGTTACAATAAAGCCGGGGACTTAATTAGCGACCGAAGATAGCTTGTGGACTGGACGCGTGCTTCAGTTATTAACATTTTGCAAAGTTTCTTCTGCATAAATTTTCGTCGATGCTGTTAAGTTGCACGGTCAGAAATCGGCAAGCAGAATGGACAGCGCTTTTTGCCACTGTATGTAGAAATATACAGAAATATGGCCGCTTTATACCTATTTTGAAGTACGTACTTGTGTGTGAGTGTGTGTGCGTGTGTGTTTTTCGGACTTGGGCGATTTTTATGATTCGCCCATTAAGAACTGTCGCTTCTGCGAAATTTATTGCTTGGAAATGTTTCTAGAATGCGAACACACGTTCGCACAT
This sequence comes from Holobus sp. GC000080, assembly GCA_030556065.1. Classification (NCBI taxonomy): domain Eukaryota; kingdom Metazoa; phylum Arthropoda; class Insecta; order Coleoptera; family Staphylinidae; genus Holobus; species Holobus sp. GC000080. Next base: position 28,591 of record JASKGO010004312.1, read on the forward strand.
CTCAGTTTTTGTGCGGCCGTGTTAGTGGCTGTATTATATTACTCGTCGTTTTCACAGATAGAAGAGATATGTATCTGAGGTTGAGCAGCATTCAAAAATTAATTTATTAAGAAATATGTATTCGAATTCATTTGAATTTTAATTGGTGCCGGCTTCTCCGCTGGATAAGCGTATAGCCGAGTCGCGCGAGCAACCGATTCTCTGTTTGCTTATACTCATTGGTCAAAGGCTAGTTTTTTATTTATTTTTTGTATACCCCGTTTGTGTGTGTACAGTATACCTGATGCTTATACACAAATAATCTTGAATAAATATATGCGAAGATTACGTAATTCGCTTTTATAGTTAATTTTTTTTTTTCCGTCGATTTTCGTCACTGCGTCCAATGCAATTAACGTTTCTCTTGCCGGAATGATGGTGCTGCGATATGCGGATGAAATTTGGAATTAGGAAAACCGCCGAAATTAACTCGGCTGGCCATTTGCAAAGTTTCCTTTTAGTTCTTTAACTTTTTTTTTCAAATATCATCTAAAAACTAAAACAGCGAAATAAAAAAACAACAAAAAGTAGCTTCATAGAAGCTGAAGTACGAAAAATGTAATAAATTTTCAAAATCGAAGCATATTGGAGTTGGTTTTCGATTGCAACTTTTAATGGAAAAAAAGTGTAAATGCAAGAGCAAAGTGTATCTCACCGTGTGCCGTGTTCGCGAAGACATAGAAGGCACGCAAAACGTAAAATGCTGGCGCGTATCTCAGCATTTGAAAGTGTCCCGAATGCTTTTGCGACATGTCGCGAGAAAAGCGAGGAGAAAATCGATCCTAATAGGTTTAATTGCATATAAATAGACAAACGACATAAATGTAGTAGTATGCAACTTCTTAATATCTCAAGCTTCATTACAACTAGTTCGCTTTGGTCGGAGAAGCCAAGACATTAATACATATCTAGGTGTGGCTTCGATAAACTGACAAAACACAAGCCACCGAGTGTAGTTGTAGTAGCAACGTAGTCGCAGAAGAAAAAACGGAAAACAAAAACACCGGACAGAAAAACAAAAAAATCACTCAACGCATTTTTCTCTTGTCTCTTGTCTCGAGCGTTGGCCCACCTTGAAACCGATTCCGGCAAAGAAAAGTAGCAGAAATTGATTGTACTTACTGCGAGTATAAATTACCCGAGCAAACGCATATTGTATCTTGCGCGATGTAAATACGAGCGAAATATACGATTATCGTAAGTCCAGCCACGGCTCAGGCAAAGGTAAAGGAGCATATGAATGCTGAAACGAGCAGCAGCGCAGAGTAAACAAGCGACAGAAAAAATAACGCGCAGGAGAGTGCGTATATCTTTTGCTTATAGCGGTGGTGCAATTAATGGATGTGATTTATCAAAGACCCGGCTCGGTTACGGATAATGCTAAGCACACACACACGCAATCCCGTAAAATTTTCACATCTATCTTGCGATGGGTACATGTAATTGATCACTCGAATCAACTCGCATATGAATAACAAAAGTAGCGACAGTCAACGATCCGTTACACGCACTGTATATAATATAATACACAAAGATAGGATGCGAAATGCAGGCAGAAAAAAGCGTCGCAAAGAAAAAAAAAGCAGAAACGAAAGAAATGATAGGCTTTTTTGTCGCTTTTTGGTGGTTCGAGGGCCCGATGATGACTTTTTAATGATAATTAACGAAAGAGAGCTGATAGTTGATGTGTGTGCGGCTGGCTCCCTCGATACTAATCATGCAAATTTTCTCTTCTCGCCCGCAGGAAACGCAAGGAGAGTTTGGAAGGACACGTTGTCAGCGGTGAAGTGGGTCCCCGGGTTATGGCCGAGATGCCCGAGGGGGGTGCCCCTCCTGAGGACCAGCAGACTTGGTGTAAATATTACGAGCATCCCTTGACCGCCGCCACTACAGCCATGTTAAATATAGGTGGGGGCGCCGAAGATCAGACGGCCACCATGGGCCTCATCTACGAATACTACAAACTACCAGCTCTCACCGCAGACTCCAAAGACAAACTAGCCGATATTTGGACGTGAGTACTGAATTCCTCTATTCTTCCCCTTTTCGCGCTTCCCGAAACCAGAAACGCCCGAGAAAATTTTGCTTTCCGACAATCGCAATTTTAAACACGTGCAAACGTGCAGGCAGACAAACAGACGTACAGACACACATAGAGAATCGTCGAAACGAAACGTAAATAAAAAGGTAATAATGAATGCAAGTAGGAATAATAATAAAGCGAAAGGAAAAAAAAATAACGAACGAACTAAGAAAAACATTCGGAGGAGACTAAATGAAATTTATAGCCTCGGCTATATATTACGCAGCACAATAGGATTATATTAAAATAAAAATAGTCTTAAAACCCTGGCGCAAAAGGTAACCTGCGTCAACTGTGCACAGACTCTTCGGTTGTGAATGTAGTATATATACGGCTGGCTATGCAAAAGAAATGTGCACACACAATCATCCACCGTATGGATCCTTTCTAAGTGCGCTCCGCTTCATCGGTATGTGCATACACTTATCTGCATGCACTGAGAAAACTTTTTGATTTATCTGGGCCAATACCTCCACTCGCGCCTTGCAGCCCCTTTCGCTCCATTTCACGTATTTGCATGCATTAATAGAGAGCTTTGCAGAGAAATAAACAGAAATAAATCACGTGCACCCCAATTTCTACAAATGCATGCATTGCACTACTGGAGCAGTAGTATAACAAATAGCAATTTCCTATTTCTGATTACTTCTTTTGATGTACGTAAATCGCATAGTGTACCACGAATGTACACACTGTGTGCGTATACCTAAATGCATGCAGAGATAGTGCGGGAACTCGTTGCAATCGTCCGATCGCATCGAAATTATTCAAGCTGGCGCAAAAAGAATGTTTGTTTATTCGTACGGGACTTATCCGACAGCCAGTCCCGTCTCTTCCCTCGGGGTCGCACTCTTAATCCCACTTATTAAACAGCCGCTTATCGGTCCATCTACATAACGTAACGTGATCTTGATTGTATCGCATTATTCCCGGCTCCTGCATCTATCCGTATAAATAAATTAAAGCGCGCACTGGGTCTGTTGGATTTTTACGATCCAGGTATATTGAATGTTGCGTGTCTAAGACGGCATAGCGATTCGTTTATTGGTGTGCGAGTTCATTGTTTGACGAATAAAACAATCCGGCAGTAGGTATGCTCGTATAAGTGCTGCATGAGCTGAAAGAGGATCGGCGTCGTCATCATCAGCATCATCAAAGTCGTTGTCATCAGGTAGATGATGTTGAGGTGCAACAGTAATAAAATCATGCATGCGGAGAGATAAGCAGCCCTCGGTATCGGATTTCAAGCGACGGGTCTGTTGTCGAAGGGGTTGTAGTTGCGGAGCAGGAGAAAGAGATGAATCTGCTGCCGGCTCGTAAAATGAGAATGTGCACGACCGACACAAAGAAACCAAATTTGTATGGTGCGCGTAAATCGAAGAGGGGTGCCACTCTAGGTGTCCTTCTTCTGTGTTTCTCGAGACGAGCGATGACATTCGTACTTTCGTTCACTTTATTAAAATGCAAAAGAACTCTTACTCTTTTGCTGCTCCGGAATTGTCAACAATCCATTTGCTTCTCATTGCACTCGCTCCTCTCGAACCCTTGCGCTTCATGCACTTTCCGTTTCGACGGAAGGCTACGGAAGAGATTGCTGCATTATCGCTTATTAAGATGTTGATTCGAATGCGGCGCGTCGCGGACATTGCAGAAGTGGCAGCTCCTTCTTTTCGATTCGGTTGGTGATCTTTATTGCGAAGTCGTGATCTTATTGTACCCGGTCACCTTCACAATGCCACTGCTTGTGCTTGGCCTCTGATCCGCAACTTGTAACCTGTTTCGGTGCTACAATATCATACAAATGCTATATGCACAGCAATTGCGTTTATTGATTGTCGTGGGCGTCCGTTTGCAATGTGCGTGCACGTCAGCATCAGGATTTCAATAGTCCTGATGACGACTGTTGGTTCTGGTGGTAGGTACGCATTGAAAATCCGCTGTCTGTGTTTGTTTGTGCTTCCTAGGGGTGCGTTTCTCTGTGTATTTGTATACGAAATAATTTCTGCATTTGTTCTCCCTCTTGATGAACAGTAAATAATTTATAGAGCAACCTCACAACCCGGAGGCATCCTTTCTTCCCAACTGAAGACCGCCAACGGATTAGTAAGTGGGACGGGTCTCGAGCTAACTCCACCTTTGAGTGGCGCTAGTCAGTTAAGCTCCCAGGATATCCAAGGCTTATTCATAAATCAGCACGTCGGCTACACTCAACCGAGCGTTTCCGGAACGCAGAATCTGCAGATCGTCAAGCGCGAGCCGGAAGATCTTAGCCATCATCGTAAAATCGAAAACCACTCGCCGGGCTTAGATGGTTCCATCATTGTGAGCAGGCCGCAACAACGTCACAAGGTGATTAATAATAATTCCCATTTATTAATAACAATTTCAAAGTGCTCTTCTTTCATTCATTTCTTCTTGTTTTGATGGTGTGTGCGCTTGAATACCTTACGTGCGGGGCGCAATCGAAACGAAAAGTGTTGGTGATTGATTGATCGATATTAATTTACAGCAGCACACACTGCAAAGTGACCAAGATGAAATAGAATTTAGATACTGGGACATCTTGGTACCCTGTGTATTAATTGATTTTCGGTGTCTTCCTAACTTTATTTCTTGGGATTTAAAAAGCTTTTAAAAGAAGAGAAAAGAAACGAAATAAAGTGACCGCGAAGTAATCACAAATATATTGATGAATATAAGATGATAGAAAAAGAGGAAATAATTGATTGATGGTGTTCTATGTTCAATTGGCGCGCTCGCGAAGTGTGAAAGTGTGGAACCGTGTGTGTAATGTCTGTGAATTATAGGTCGTGCTGGTGTCCTCTGGTGGTAGTCAGCCCGGAGACCTGGTGGTGGACGTAAATTCAATCAAGAACGAGTCGAATCGAGGCCTGAATTCGCCGCAGCACGGATCCAGATCGGTAAATGGTACCCCGACATCGAGCCACAGCAGTCTGTTGGCGGACGGTTCCAGCACCGGTCCCATAGAGTTTATCTCTGCTGATGGCATTAAGCCCGCTATGTACGGGACGCAGATATTCGCCTCCATGAGCAACGCTCACAGCGGCAGCGGAACACCCTCGCCCATACCCTATGCCACCGATCACGGTGCCCAATACAACAACCAAGGCAGCATTGGCACAGGTACAGCCAGTTATTCAACGAATGTTGTGAGGTCCGGCAGTTCAACGTCATTTTCAGTTTCCGAGCCCTACTACCGTGAGTACTTCACCACCGTGACCTCCGGAGCTGGCACCCCTGAGCCTGTGTATTCGGCGCAATTACGCCAAAACCAATTAGCGTACGGTGACGAAGCGGCGAACGGTAGCGGCGGCACCACCGCCAGTTTTGTTGAAAGATACGTGCGCCAGTCGAGCGCTTATCATGGCAAGGGGGTGATAGCTGCCGCCACCGCTGCCGGCCTCACCGTTGACCTACCCAGTCCCGATAGCGGAATTGGCGCCGATGCTATAACACCACGCGATCAAAATACGATGCAACAGGTAAGAGTTGCATTTCTTCCTTCTTCCTCCATCGTGACTTCGTCACGTCGCCTTTTGTTCTCTTCGCATACTCCACTCGCCCATGTCTCCTCTTTATACATGTAGTTGATTTGTTTACTGCTGTGTACCCACACACCAATACACCTATTGGTATACCGCATCAACAACCTTACAACCAAACAATCTTCTTCGTTCTTACTGCATCACTCCTCCTATCACAAGTCTTTATCTTTCATTCTCGCAACCTCTCTTCTTATACCGACCATCGGCACTGCGTCCACCGTTAACAATATGTTTTGTGTTATCTTTATAGTCCTTCGACTATACGGAACTATGCCAGAACAACTCAGGACTTTTAGATCCTTTAGCGTTATCGCAGCGCAACCATGCTTCGCAGTCGCCGGGCTCTCAATCGAACACAAGGAGCAGACCGTGGCACGATTTCGGACGACAGAACGACGCGGACAAGATACAAATTCCTAAAATGTAACTATTCCACTCCCGGAACCGCTTGGTTCGCAACCGGCCACTAATACATATTCGCATTATGCGTGTGCTTCGCAGATTCTCGCCGGTCGGCTTCAAGTACCACTTGGAGACGCCGATTTCGACGTCGCAGCGGCGCGAGGACGACAGGATCACCTACATCAACAAAGGACAATTCTACGGCATCACGCTCGAGTACGTCCAGGACCCCGACAAGCAGCTCAAATCACAAACTGTAAAGGTAAGTGGCACGAGAGCAAAAACACTTATCGAGAGGCGGAAAAAAAGCAATTGTGCAAAAGAGAGTAATTAATAGCGAGAGCTGTTGATCTATTCAACTAGAAATTAATTGGAATAATTAAAGTCATTTCGCCGGATCGCCACTTAATGAGCATCGTTACGGTGGCAATGCTTGCATTACATTCTACTCCGCGCACTCACTCACTCACACACATATATACACACACACACACACACAGCTACGTGGGCAAACGGAGGATGAAACGAACGACAATTCTTGTTATTGCCTTAACAGGTGACCAATGCGACGAAGACGCGCATAATAAGATCATGTTTTTTGGCTGTGCGTGCGTTTTTACGCGCACTCCGGCCATGTCGCTCGGTTCGTCCTTTTTTTGTTTTTGCCAAGCGCATTATAACTTGTTTAATTAAAATTTATTTTTACAATTAAAAAGGATTTCATTATCAATTACTTTAATTCGCTCGCATCGGCTTAAACGCGAGACGCATTAATATTTATTGCCTCTCTTCTTATTTCGCGACTCATTACGCCGAGCGCAAAGATGATTTTCAGATGCTGCTGACATGCAGCGAATTTTCATAATGCCGCGACTAATTTATAATGCCGTAGATGGATTGGCGTTTCTGTTAGCTTTTAATTGACGACAGATTGGCAAACATATTGAGCCGAATTAAGAGTTTGCTTAAATATTTACTTACCTCGGCCGATGCCGGTCGCGTCGCGAGCGTGCAATTGTATGCACGAACACGAAAAATCCATGCAAATATTGTCGGCACTTAATAATTGTTCATCACAATAATTACGTCATAATTAATATTAACTGTTGGTCATTTGCATTACAAAATACAACGCGAAATTCACGGCGGCGTTTGTTTTTCGCGAGCTGCACGTAAAAAATACTTTGCGGCACTTTTCCGCGGCAAGGACGCACTAAATTGCGGAATTAACTCGCCCTTTCAACAGGTCCAATCAGATATTTACGGCACAGATGATTAATGCAAGATAGCTGCTCTATTTATCAATAAAAAGTAATAAAAAATCCACGGTGATTAATATAAGACTAAAAGAAAAAGCTATGATTTTAACATTTCGGAAAGACCTCTTGTTGAAGAAGCCACCGGAAAATCTTCCTGAGAAGGCACCGGAAATATTAAATTTGAATTTACTTTAACTTTAACAGATTGGAAATTACCTTAAAAAAGAGTAAATAGTAAAAACTTTTTGCGTCGTTAATCGAATGTTTTTTTTTCCTATAATTTTCGATGTATGCCAGTAATGGCATACTTTTCGATCGGATGCTGTACAAATGATGGCCTTTCAGACCGTGTACGATCCAATATGGTCGTTTATGTATATATATATATTGTATGTACAGGTACATGTGTATCTCTTAACGATCAGTCTTTTGTTTCGCAGAGTGTCGTGATGCTGATGTTCCGAGAAGAGAAGAGTCCCGAAGATGAGATAAAAGCATGGCAGTTCTGGCACGGCAGACAGCACTCGGTGAAACAACGGATCCTGGATGCCGGTACGTTGTCCTTTCTTACCTTCACCGTCATAATTCAGCGCCCGTTTCGAAAAATATGACATTTAGATGCGCGCACAATGGCGGCGCGCGAAAGGACCCGCCGCGTCCCGTCTCTTCCACACCGTTATTCCTTATGAAAATTCCGTATAATTTTCCAATTCATTTTATAGTCGTCCAATAAATAGCGCGCTGCTTCTTTCGAGCCAAACGACGACGCGCATGCATGCAGGCTTACGTGTGCAAGTGCAATAATAATAATTTGTTAGCGTGCGTACGCTCTTAAGTTCTGCAAAGGTCAACAAAAAGATTTGACCGCCTACGCACGTGTAATAAATATATTATTACTATGGGAATTATGAACATTGTCACAATAATTTTGCTCGGAACGGGCAGCGCTAAACACTCCTGACAAGCGCACAATGTACTCCTATATATCTCGAAATAATTAACTTTGTGTATTTTCTTGTGCTGCCAGCATTTGCGCAAAAATTTATGGTAAGTGAATACGGCAGTTAATTTATTCTAGCAGTTCGTCGATGCTCGTAGGGTACAACGCGCGAGCACCGCATTACTTACTTATTTTCCTTCCATCGCTTATCTATCTCTTAACGTACAGTGAAGTAAATTCGTTCTCTTTGTGCAGATACGAAGAACAGTGTGGGGTTGGTCGGATGCATCGAAGAAATTGCCCACAATGCCATTGCCGTCTACTGGAATCCTTTGGAAAGTGTCGCCAAGGTACCGACACGATGATACTGATACCGATCACTTTTAATACCATTGATTTTAAATTTAAAAACAAAAATCGTTATATTTTATTTTTGTATTGTTAATGCAGATCAACATTGCTGTGCAATGCCTGAGCACAGACTTCAGCAGTCAAAAAGGAGTCAAAGGGCTGCCTCTACACTTGCAGATCGACACGTACGAAGACCCGAGGGATACCACGATCGCCCACCGCGGATATTGCCAAATTAAAGTATTTTGTGATAAGGTAAGTGATAGACAGATAGAAACGCGCACGACGGGCAAATTTAACAACGTTAATGTTACGAAATCAGGGTGCCGAAAGAAAGACGCGCGACGAGGAGCGCCGAGCAGCCAAACGGAAGATGACCGCAACGGGACGGAAGAAGCTGGACGAGCTGTACCATCCGATGTGCGAGCGTTCCGAATTCTACTCGATGAGCGACCTAGCCAAACCGCCCGTGCTGTTCTCACCTGCCGAAGACATCGACAAGGTAATGAATAATTCAATGCAAACGGAACCAACAGTACAAACAACCCCTAATTCCTTCCAAAGAATCCAAATTTCAAAATTACTAATAAAAATAAAAAATAAAAATAAAAACAATTAAACGATTGCAGTTGGCGTCGATGGAACTGCAAGGGTTTTACAACCATGACACCGATGGATCTCTGACAGCGTCCGTGCACACCGGCGAGCACGTCAAGTCGGCGTCGCCGTTCCTACTGCACGCCGCCTCGAAACCGCCGCCGACGCCCACGCTCAAGTTCCACAATCACTTCCCGCCCGATGCCGAGAAGAAGGAGTCGATCCTGGACAATACGATGAACACGGACGGCGGCGTCTTCTCGCCGCCGCTGAAACGTGCCAAAATGCTCGCCGCGGCCACCGGCAACGGCGCGCTCACCGCCAACAACGGTCCGCCGCCGCTCAACGAGCGCGTCATGCTCTACGTGCGCCAAGAGGCCGACGACGTCTACACGCCGCTCCACGTGGTTCCTCCAACGACGGTCGGACTTCTAAATGCGGTAAGAACACTTTCTCGAAAGTTTTCCATTGTTTTATTCTATTTTTTTTTTCTCCGAAAAAAAAAAGGCGTATAGGACGCGCTAAAAACATACATTCTTTCTACCTTTCGAACACACAAACAAATGCATCATCCATTTTTCACTTACACACACATACACACATACTGAACACACTTTCACATACACAAATACACATAAAATATATAGATATTTTAATAATACAAATATGTATGTTTATATATTTGTTTGTTTTGTTTTGTAACTGGCTTGCTTCTTGCTTATAACGTATGCATGGACTTGGATGTACTGGGCTTTATTACATTATTATTATTATTCATTTATATTTTATTACATGGCGATTTGAAAAGCAAACAATAACCAAACTACTACTAAACTGACATGTAATAAATTTTAATAATAATAACAAATAAACACCCATTATTTAATTGGTAATGTTTTGGTAATGATTTCGCGTACTCCTAATCACGTATTATAATCTCTCATCATCCGCACTATCTCTTTCTCAATCGGCCAAAGTAATTTTGCAAAAAAAAAAATTACAAAGTTAATAAGACAACTTAAAAACCAATCAAAAGCTCAGTACTTCTTCTAAATCTATGCTAAAATCAAGAAAGACAGAAGAAAGCATTACTTTTCTCTTTTCCAAGAAAAAGAAAACAATTAATTCTGTTTTCCTTATTTTGCAGATTGAGAATAAGTACAAAATTTCTGCTTCGAGCATAAATAACTTGTATCGCAAAAACAAAAAAGGGTAAGTTGGAGTGTGTCGCTGGTGCGTAGTGCTGCTCAATAAACGAAAGGGCTACTTATTAGTCATTACACACATTTATTATTAACACATTTAGAGTATATATCGTACTAAACGAATCGCAGTAATTTTAACAACCAACAGTCCTCCCATCCTCCTAATAAAAATAATTAATCATTAAAAAAAGATCGACATTTTTGTTTCTCGAATTTCTGCTGCTGCTGCTGCTGATGCGGCCGCAGTTATGATGAAAAGAAAGAAAAAGATATACAGCAAAACCACAACCCCCAAACCCCACCCGAAAAATAAAAACAACAACAACACCCACGACTTGACTTGACACACTCATTTACGAATTTCTCCTACTTGCAGCATCACGGCCAAGATTGATGACGACATGTTAACGTATTACTGCAACGAAGATCTGTTCCTGTTAGAATTAAAAGCGGTCGACGAGGATCTGTTCGACATCACGTTCGTCGAGCTTTGACCCGTACTCTCCTCTGCCTTGTTGTGATTGTTTTCCCTCTGATGTTACGAAAATAGAACGCACGAAGAAACGTTAAATCAATTGACGAAAAGAAAACGAAAAAACTATCGATTGCTCGTTTTCTTCGCTAGCATTATTACGATTATTGATTGTCGAGATTCCGAGCGGTTTTCCGGATTGTTACTTATTGATTGATTTACGAAAACGCAACGCAGATGTTCACAAATCAAAAATTATTTTTCAAATTAATTTCTTTTTTACGAAAACAAGAAAAAATATTGAACAAACGAAATAAATGAATAGAAGCAAAAAGCGCAAAAAGTCGTCATCCGTTTAGTCTCTGTCTCTCTCTCTCTCTCTCTCTCTCTCTTTCTCTCTCTGTCTGTATCTGTCTTATATTTTTTGATTAAGTTATTAATTGTTAGTATTGTTTTTCGATTATTATTATTTTTATATTATGTCATTTTTATTAATTATTATTCGCCGATCACATGTTTATTTGAAAAATATCAAATTTGTGATCTACTATTAGCATTCAATGTATTATTATTATTATATTACATAAATTCTATATATATATATATAAATATTATATATATAATACGTATTTTCTTGCGAGCAGAAAGAAAAGCAACAATCGTGTCATGTTGATGATCTCTGACAGAGTTGGTCGGATCCATTTTTTTTTATTATTTTTTTTTTTTTTTTAGTGTGTATAGTATTTTATTTTGCGTTTATATTTTATATGTAACTATCGATAACTGCATTTACTTTATTGAGTTTTTTTTAATGTTATTTCTATGCATATATATAATTTCTATAAAGGGAAACACGTAAAGAGCGTATCAGGTGGACCGTCTTTTAAAAAAAGTGAACAAGACACGAATCGATCGGCACCGACTTATTTTTAATTAATTTTTATTTTGTAAATATCTCTCTTATATCGCATCCACTGTTTCGAAAGCATTAATTTTAAATTTTGCAAATAGCAACAACAAGATTATCGATTGTTAAATAACTCGATGAAGACTCACCGTCTCGATCGTTTCGCGTAATCTGTAGACGCGCAAATGCGTCAGCCATTCCGCAGTTCTTTTTTACTATTATTTTGTAGAGTACGCTTGAGGAAAAAAAAAACGAAAGAAAAAAACAAAAGAGAAAAAGTACCTGACTTATGCTTTATTCGTGTACGATGAAAGAGAACGATATTAAATAACATATTGCAGCATTAAGTTATGCACAATTCTGACATGTTAAGAGCGATTCGATTTATCCGAGGGCCCGACTGACTGAGGGCTTACTTTTTAATTAATTATGTTAACTGTTAGTTCCCCACAAAAAAAAAAACAAAAACAAAAAAAAACGTAAAAAAGTAAACTGTAGATTAAAGAAACAGCTCTCTAAGCACGCCCATCATTTGCCAACTATTAGTTTAGCAACGTTATTATGTTGATAAATATTCGCAATATTTCTTGTAAGTTAGGTTTTAATTGATAAATTTTTAATAAAGCATTAATAAAAATGTATACATTCTTTTCTTCTTTCTGTTCTTCTTAATTTAATGAATTTTAAGCGTTAAGGAATGATGTAAGTAATTTGCAAAGGGACTCACTTCTCGGAAGCGGTTTCTAAATATATTTACAGATCCTCGGGTCCCGGAAGAGATGCACTGGGAGAGCAAGTAGATGCAGCGACTGACGGACCGTCGAGGGCAGAAGCATCTTCCGGAATACTGTTGTCGGACCCATGACATAAACGCCTGCCGGACAAACAAAGCAAAACAAACGACAAACAAATTTTTCAACTGGTCATCGTCGGGGAAACCGATGTTACTCGATGTTTACCTATGCGCGGCACGGGACCTGGCGCCGCGGCGCCTACGGCGACGGCGATGGCGACGTGATTCCTGGAATGAACGCGCAACTAAAAGTTCGAAGCAAAATAATTCCGATATAATTTTCGTTACCTCTATGTACTCCCTATAATATTCGCTGGTGGAATAAATCGGCCGTCCTTCCGGAGACGACCGGTAGTAAGTGAATTGTGAGCCGTATTGGTCGAAGATTATCACGCAGGGTGGAATACGGTCGACTTTTTCTGGACACCAGATGGTCGATTGGAGCGGCACCAAAATCTGCTTGCCGTCGAATCCGTAGCCGATGGGATAGTACATCGGATGAGCGGAATGAGATATCATATATTGGTCTCTTGGTAGGACGATGGCCTGGGACGCGGGGGACGGCATCGACGAGTCGTTCATGGCGACTCGGCGGTCTTCTTGGCGGTCAAATACTAAGTGAACTGCTTCGTGCGTGCAATTAATTCGCTATTATTGCAATCGTTAAAAAAAAAAATATACAAAATTTAATACCCCATGAATCATTCCGCGGTGCTTTATGGATTATTGGGGTATCAATTTGCATCAAAAAATCAACAAACAAAAAACCTACTAGATCACATCGCATTGGCGAAATAATTTATTTATGTTAATGGCGGCAAGGAATTCGAAAACTAAACAAAAACGATATCTTGCTTATGATGGAATAACATTATATTTTGGTATTATTAAAATTTCAAACTATTCACCTCGAATTTCGTAAATAACTATTGTAATACTACTCTATGTGTACAAAGTTCGTATATTACGGTCATTTTTAAATAATAACAAAAATTATTAAATCATTTTTTGCTTTGTATTAAATATAAAATAATATATAAATTTAATCAAAAACAGGTTTCCCAAAAACTGCTTTATTCTATACATTTATACAAAAATATGCAATTGGGAAACAAATCGGCAAACAACGGTGACGCACTGAATTTCTCTGTCATCCCCTTTTCAAAATTTCGACAACTTCCATTGCAATCTTTTTAAAGTACTTTCTTAAATATAAAATCCATACGGATCCTTCAATAGCAAAAAATTATCGGTTCGTTTTTATATTTCCTCATACACATTGTTTCCTTTCAGGTCATAATAACATATAATATAACTTTTAAAATATATGTAAAATACTAATAACACAAATATATATAGTATTAGCTAAACATTATACAGGGGTGTATGTATAAGAATAAATATACAATACAGAAATAGTTTTATGGCAGGCAAGCCCAACTTTATAAACAAACAAAATATTATGAGATAAATACCAACCAATCTGTGCAATTAATCACACGCATACGCAAGCACTCCACAGACGTAATATGCATTTTCCGATTAAAAAGGTTCGCTTCTGGGAATCCCCGAAATAAATAATTGGCTGCTCTGTGCGGTATTTAATATTTTAAGTTTAAGTTAGTCCATGTGCTAGGGCGCATGAAAATTTTTGTTACTCAATAAAAAAATATACTCGTCATTGTGTTTAGGAAAATTACTATTTTCAATAATATCGTCCACACTCGTATTTCCATTCTGTGACAAAGCGTATTTTGGTAATTCCGTTTTTCTTTACTTTTGTTTGTGTGCTTCGTGTTTAATGAAGAATACTTCACCATAAAATAGATCAGTTGAAGTGTAACGGCAACTCAGAATTAGATGGCAGCTCTAACCTACTCCAGAGAACGGGCGCCATCGATGGGCATAGTGTGTAGAACCTCGTCCAAGAGTTGGAGCGCCCTGTGCAAATGGACCTCGATCCAACAAGGGGTCTCTTTAATGGACTGCCGCGGATAGTCGGGTCCCCATCCCTTGACGAAGCTGAGCCTGAGGATGCAAAGTCTGCGTAGGTCGTCCACGCCGATACCGGTAGCTGCCGACAGACCTGCGCAAAAATTCGTTTTACAGATTGGAAATACAAAGAAAGCATTTTGCAACGTACTTATAGCAGGAGCAATGCCGCCCACGCTGTGTGGTCCAGGAATATGACCGGCGACGGCGGCAGCTTGGGCCGCTGCTGCAGCTTGCGCGGTCGCCGCTTGCGTCGTCATCTGATTGTGGCACTGTCGTAGATCGAACACTTTGATGTACGCTGAAGGATAGATCTTGTGCACCGCGTCGCCGGGGGCGCGACCAGCCTCTCGGTCCAGGTAGTAGCTCTGGACGAAAACGGAATGATCGCTGAGACACCGCAGCCACACGTCGCCCTCGCCGCGTAAATGTAGTTGCACCCCCTTGCCGATGTGCAATCGCGACTTTTCGCTCTGCTCTGTCCGGTGCACGTTGCTGAGCGCACCCAAGCAGAAGCGATTGCCGCCGCTGGGATCGACGTAGCCGTCGACAGTAACTTTGGGACAGCTCGAGGGCACCTTGAAGGTTTCGCCCACTTGCGTGTCCAACTCGAAGTAGGCCACGGAGCACCAATATTCGGGGGCCGGTTGCGTGCTCAACAATCCGGAAATGTTAACGTCGTTGCCCAATTGACTGTTCGAATTGTGATTCCCTGCAAAGCATTTTTATTAACCCCCGAAAACCGCTGTTGAACTGTTGAAAATCTTACAGTAAGCACTGTGATGTCCTCTGCTGTCCGGCGGTTGCATGGACTGCGTGTAAGTCAGGGTATTCGAACCTGTCCAGGTGCCACCGGCGCCAGTAAACGTCTGACTTGGTGCAGCAGCAGGTTGGGTGCCCGACTGTGCCGTATTGGTGGTCACATTGGTGACGCTGGCTTGAGCGGCGAATCCGTTCTGCAAATGCGGCGAAACCGGCGACGTCGTCCCTCCGACCATATTCTGGTTGATGTTGTCGGAGACCGCGCGGTCTTGCTGAACGTTCGGCGGCGGCGCTTGATTGTAAAATTGTCCCTGACTATTGGAAGTGATGTGAAGATTGCCCGAATTGGCGGTACCCTGCTGAGAGGGTATGGACCCTGAGGAAACTTGAGCCGCGTTCGCAATGTTGTGCTGATGTACTGGAGGCGGACCAGCTGCAACACATCAACTCCGCACATTGAGAGAGCCGCGCAAGCAGACGGACAAGTGCGTAGAATGAAGTGGGATTAAAAACAAGAGCTTACGAATAGGTAGATGTGCTCGCGAGGGCAGCCAAGTGCTCCTTTGACATGCCTCCTGCCCTAATTCCAATTTTGGCACTGGAGGCGGCCCCAAAACCGGCCTACTACTTGCATTATAAATACTCGGATCACCTACCCAAGTAAACCCAAACAAAAGAAACACATGCATAAAATAAAAATCAAATAAATTGACGTGTCGAGTTATTGGTAGAGCAATAACGCGACGGCCCAAAACTACTCGTAAGATTTAAAGTTGCGAATTACAGGTTTGGAAAATGAAGTCGAAACGAAAGAAAACAATTATTAATAAATAAAAAAAAAATCGCAGAAACAAAATTTAAATAATAAAAGTATTCTATAAAAATGCAATAGTTGGCGCTTACAATGTAAAATTTCACGCAGAAAACGACCTTCTTATTGCAAACCTGTGCCACAATTTTCTAGAATCATCAGCAAAAGCTCACCTGGGGTAGGAGACTGAAGTGTGGCCAAATTGAAATTCTGCTGGGGAGGATGATGCTGAATGGTTTGACTGACGCCGAGTTCTCCGTCAACATCCATGCTGCTGCTAGGCACAGGGCCCCCTGCACTGTATTCATCCTTGACCAGCCTAGTAGATGGCTGAATGGTCAAACCTGAGAGGTCAATACCAGGTGATACCACTCTCTCATAGTGATAAGGATTCACACACACTGAGTCACACTTCAAATCAAATGCAAATTGGCAATATTTAACATGTTTCAATTCGTTTTTGTGCAGATCAGGCCATCTCCAAATCCTTGCATAGATGACATGGGGGAATCCCTTGCGACCAGCCACCTACAATTCACTTGCTTGTGAGGAAAATACCTGCATGTGCATGGATCAGACTCACCTGCAACCGTCCGTCTAGAGTTCTCTGTATCGTTACGCATTTACTGGGATGAGCCCCATTGGTTGTGATAGCAGTGATGAGAGAGTCCAGCTCATCACGCTTCTCTTTCAGCTTCTTCACCAGAGATTCAATTGCCCTCTTTGCGAATCCCTCACTTTCGCCGCCCTGTCTATGGCACATAAGACTGTGTACAATGCTGAGGCATGCATCTGCAGATGTGGGAGCATTTGTTGTTAGACCTGACATATCCTGAGCTGCCATGAGGAGTGCACACTAATCAAATTATGGTTGCACCGGATGAAATTCAATAAGGGCGCTCTCGATTGATGCACAGCAGTGGCGCTTCGCTGCCAGAATTGTCGATCGTTCGCAAGAACCGACTGGTGCATCAAGTGAGAGAGCCGACTGCAATACCAAACAAACAATACGTACGTAACATGTAAGCGAGTGAGTGCTAATGAATTCGCATTCGCATTTCCGCGGTGGCACGTTCAGGTGCATAGAAGACAACTGGTCGTTCGAATCACCCCTTCGTCACGGCTATTATTGCGTACTGTCTCAGCAATTTCCAACCGAAATTTCAAAAGTCTTAGCGTTGTTGTTCTAGCGCACTCACACACATTTCTCAGAAGTGTCTGTCGTCGATGCTTTGCCCCACCATGCCCTCCACCGTCCGCTCTGCTCGCTCACTGTTTGCAGCCTTGATTTTCGACTGAACGGATAAATAAACCGGCCAGATTTGTTGCAATGGGCTTTGCACACGTAATCTAATTAGGGCATTCGATGGGTCGCAGCATTCGGTGCAGAAATCCTGATGCTTGATCGCAGGATAATTTATTGTTTGACCTTTGCAAAAAAAATCGGTACGTGCGCAAATGAGACGAACGCTTAGCTCGCTTTCGTTTTGCTTGTGTGCATGCAATGCAGCTTCCGACGCAGTGCTGCCGCCAAGGCACCAGATTCACCTGAGCCGAAATCCCCAAATGTCACCAGATTGGCGCTTGGCGCCTCGAACAGCGCAAAGTTTTTCGAAAGCGACATTAAATTCAATATTTTACTTGTTAGACAATAATATAGGAGTCATAAATCTAAGGAACTTTGCAATAAATAAGTTTTCATTTATAAAAGTATTATTAGATCAAGTTAAAAGAATGGAAACAATTTGAATTAAGTTATTTTATAATGGACAAATATTTTAAAACTTGAAAAACTTTATATAATCGCGAGATATAGTAAGTTAGGAATAAAAACCGGTTGAAAACGGAAATCAGGGAACAACTGCATCCGATCTACAGGTTTATTTGGCAACTATGCTCCTGGTGCAAAGCAAATAAATCGATTTTAAATCGAATTGCAATTATTGTAATCCCTACTCAAAATCGTCTACTGCACGTTTATATTTAGCATTTTTGGGTTTGCGTACCCAGGAAAAAACGACAGACGTTAATCATCGCTAAATGAAATTGCCGCGAATTACGCAATCGCACATCGCGACTGCTTTTGGCATTGTTTGGCAATTAAACATCAATTATGCGCAGGTTTGAATAACGAACGTGTGCGCTGGGAGTGAATTTACAGGATGATAGCACTTCGGGAAGCGCCCCCTGTTCCCTCGGAACCAAAACAGTAGCGCAGTAACTAGAAAATGGCGATCGCAAAGTAAGAGCGCGCATTATTTGAAATTAAGAGCGTAAAACCAGAAGAAAGTATTAAAAAACAAGAAAGTATTATAAAAGTCGCTTTGACTCATCAAAAAATTACTTTCGATTCGAATAGCAGTGTGCTTAGTTGAAGCGAATTGACTAATTGTGATAATAAATGATAATTACCTGGTGCGATTGCGACAACAATCGAATATCGAAGAATAACATTCAAAATCCCACGAAAAATCGCATCGGAATTTGGTATTACTGTTTTAACTGGCAATTATTCACCAATCATTATTTCGAAGTCATTTCTTCACGGCTAGTCATTAACGTTATCAAAGCGGAGATCTATTAATCGATCTATCGAGCGCAAAATTAATTAGCGTTGCTAACGCTAAGATAATAGAAATAAATCAGTTCGCCGTTTTGATCTAGGTACATAGTTTTAAAGAGTTTTAAAAGTTTTTGCAATAAATGTATTTTTCGTCGCTTTTTGCCCAAACATCAACGCAATTTTTGCGGCAAAATTGAAGTTAAACAAGCGCAAAGTGTGTTTCCACAACAGCTAATATGGCGTAAACTTTAATTCCATTATATATGTATAACTGGAGCGTAAATTCTTAATGCTTATTGAGTTCCGTGGCATGCATCATACATCGAACTGGTTTCTTGGAAGAAAACTAGTTGCTCTCGCGCTCTCCGTAGACGCAACAGCAGCACTCTAATCGCGTGAAAATTAATACCCTTTTTTGTTTTATTTCATTGCACGGGGACCCTATTTACCGATACCGTCGCATATTAATCTGCCGCCTTTTTCTCTTGCCCAGCAACTAGCAACCAGCAACCATGGGCTTGTTCAGCTCGAAGTGCAATTCGTCGGCTCGTTTAGACGGCAAAGTAGTGGTAATAACTGGCGCCAATACGGGAATAGGCAAAGAATGCGCTAAGGATTTCTATCTAAGAGGTATCCGCATTCTTTCCACCGGTCCGTCAATGTACGAGATATCAGGTTGCTATCATTATTTGCAGGTGGGCACGTGCTGATGGCTTGCAGAAGTGCGCGCAGGGCCGGGGAAGCGCTCAACGATATAAAACAGCAATGCAAGGACAAGACCCAGCTGGGTCGTTTGGACTACGTACATTTGGACCTGGCCGATTTGAAGTCGGTGCGAAAATGCGCGCGGGAAATTATAGACAAACACGACAAAGTCGACGTGCTGCTGAACAATGCCGGGATCATGGCTTGCCCGGAAGCGCGCACTTTGGAGGGTTTCGAAATGCAATTCGGCACCAATCATTTGGGCCACTTTCTCTTCACCCTGTTGCTGCTACAGCGTTTGACCAACAGCCCCGATGCGCGCATTGTGAACGTATCGTCTTTGATACACACCAGCGGCCGAATCGATTTCGAAGATCTTAATTGGAATCGGAAGCCGTACGACGCACTGAGCGCTTACAAGCAAAGCAAGCTGGCCAACATTTTGTTCACCAAAGAGTTGGCGCGCAAATTGCGAGGTAAAAAAAACATCAAAAAGGAATACTTGTTGTGCATTAATCGAGTTGCGTTATTACAGAAAAAGGTATCGCTAATGTGAATACGTACAGTTTGAATCCGGGGATCATCAGCACGGAATTGAGCCGACACTTCAACGACACGATTTTTTCTGGATCGACCTTCTTGTTCAACGCGTTGAGTTTTCTATGGAAAACTCCTTACCAGGGAGCGCAAACTAGTGTTTACTGCTGCGTAAGCGAAGAGGCGGCCACGGAAACTGGCCTCTATTACAATGAGTGCAAAGTCGCAGAGTGCTCGAGCAGCGCGAACAACGCAGACGATGCGAAGAAGTTGTGGGAGTGCAGTTTGGATTTGGTCAAATTGTTGCCGATTGAAAATCCGTTGCTGTAATCGATGTAATCTGGTCTAAAAATGTTGCGTTTCCAGATACAAATAACGACTAGACAGACAAAAGATTGTAAGAGGTAAACCTAGGCAAATAAATAAATATCCAGGTCTCCCGGGGTTTTTTTTTTCTTTATATCCTCATCCACTTTATTGTTAACAGTCAATACATGTGAGAAATTTGGCAACTTCAGTTGTATTTTCTTAATTTATTGATACAAAAGTCAATATGCAGTATTCCAAAAATAGGTAAATATTTCACAAATATTAAAAGAACTAGCGCTCATGTTACCTTACAGAGAATGTTTCAGTTTACTATTAAAAAAATTGGTCTGGAGAAAACAATGGTAGTATTCTAGTGGAAATCAAATGTCAAAGTGTCAAAGAACAAAAAAAAAAAAGAATGTTGAACCTCTTGGAATATTTAACTATGGAATAAGTATTATATATAATTTGTAAAAAACAACTGAAAATTGTAAGCGAAAACGGCTACTTCTTCTTCTGAGCCTTTTCGGCGGCTTTCGTGACTTTACCAGCTGAAGCATCCTTGAAGTTGACGGCCTTGATGACGCCGACGGCAACGGTCTGCCTCATGTCACGCACGGCGAAACGACCAAGAGGTGGGAATTCCTGGAACGATTCGACGCACATGGGTTTGGAAGGAACCAAGCTGACGATGGCGGCGTCCCCGGACTTGATGGCCTTAGGATTCTCTTCGGTAGTCTTACCGCTACGACGGTCCACCTTCTCTTTGATTTCAGCGAATTTGCAGGCAATGTGAGCCGTGTGGCAATCCAACACTGGAGTGTATCCGTTGGAGATTTGTCCGGGGTGGTTCAACACGATGACCTGAGCGGTGAAGTCGGCGGCGCCCTTGGGCGGGCTGACCTTGGAGTCACCAGCTACGTAGCCACGACGCAATTCCTTGACGGACACGTTTTTGACGTTGAAACCGACGTTGTCTCCGGGCACGGCCTCTTGCAAAGCTTCGTGGTGCATTTCGACGGACTTGACTTCAGTGGTAATGTTGGCCGGAGCGAAGACAACGACCATACCGGGTTTGAGGACACCGGTTTCGACACGACCGACGGGTACAGTTCCAATACCGCCAATTTTGTAGACGTCCTATGGAGAAAAACAGGAAAAATAGACAAAACAAACTTAAGATAAAGACAAACGAGGCTCGAATAACGAAAATTATCAGAAAAGATTAAGCCGTTGGATCAACAAAGTTCTTCAGTTACGAGTTGTTTACATCAGAATTGAAATAAGACCCCCGATACGTATACAAATAAAGATTAACGGGTTGCCTACCTGGAGGGGAAGACGCAGAGGTTTCTCAGTTGGGCGACTGGGTGGCAAGATGGCATCCAAAGCGTCGATCAAGCACTTGCCGTCAGCCTTTCCTTCTTTGCGTTCAATGTTCCATCCCTTGAACCACGACATCTTGGTGGATTGTTCCAACATGTTGTCTCCATGCCATCCGGAGATGGGCACGAATGCAACAGCAGCGGGGTTGTAACCGATCTTCTTGATGTAGGAGGAAACTTCCTTTTTGATTTCCTCGAAACGGCTTTCGCTGTATGGGGGTTCGGTGGAGTCCATCTTGTTGACACCGACGATGAGCTGTTTCACACCCAAGGTGAAGGCAAGCAGAGCGTGCTCGCGAGTCTGGCCGTTCTTGGAGATACCGGCTTCGAATTCACCAGTACCAGCAGCAACGATGAGTACGGCACAATCGGCCTGAGAGGTTCCGGTGATCATGTTCTTGATGAAATCCCTGTGTCCGGGAGCGTCGATGATTGTGACGTAGTACTTGGCGGTTTCGAATTTCCAGAGGGCGATATCGATGGTAATACCACGTTCACGTTCGGCCTTCAGTTTGTCCAAGACCCAAGCATATTTGAAGGAACCTTTGCCCATTTCTTGGGCCTCCTTCTCGAACTTTTCGATCGTACGTTTGTCGATACCACCGCATTTGTAAATCAAATGTCCGGTAGTAGTGGACTTGCCGGAATCGACGTGTCCGATGACGACAATGTTAATATGAACCTTTTCTTTACCCATTGCTATAGGCAAACGAAAAATATTACCGATTTGCAAAAAGCCGACGAACTATTAAGCGTATAAATCAACAAGTTTCATGAAAAACACGAGTTTCAACATATGGCCAATATGGCGGAACGTAGGTAAATGGTGTGTCCACGTGGTACGAATCGTGTTTTGCGAGAAAAATGCGAAAATACGGCAAACCGAGAAAAATCTAATCGTGCAAAACTTGAATCTAACAATGACGCACTGAATGTACTTACTTGGATTGTAAATTCGTTAAAATTTCTAGCAGAAGTCTTGATTTTGTTTGATGACCGCACTAATGCAACCGCACTGGACGAAGAGTCAAACAGAAAGGAAGAGACGAGAACCACAGCGAGAACATATCCCACCGGCAGAACCTGACGTCACATCCGATTCGCTGCAACAAGTGTCTGCGCAGTGCGCTCACCGGAAGACGGTGGCGCCATCAAGTTACCACTTGCAGTGTTAAACTTTAGTTAAAGTTAAACGGGTACCTATTCGACACCGTTTGAATGCAAAATCATTTTGAACTTTGCCATCCATATCAACACCTTATTAAATCAGCAATCACGTTATGCAAAGTTGCAACTTATGATTTTTTAAGGAAATTTTGCAAAGAGAACCCTGCAAAAAGCATATAGGAATTGGAATACTTACAACTTTCGTCGTCAGTTCGCAAACACGACTTTTCATAACATTACACCACATATTACAATTTCATGCCGACATATAAATATCAGAAATATTTTTCATTAGTCATCCGACTAATACGGTGGCGATTTATTTGAAAAAAAAAAAATGATTGCAACGTTTAAATTTATAATTTTTATTTGCAAAAAGAATTACATTTATCTGTACAGATTAAATGATCAAAGTTTAAATAACATCGCAACATATTAAATACTTTTTATGTTATTGCAAAAACAGTTACAGCGTATAAATTACGGAAAACTACAAACTAAATAGGAAATAATACAATTAACGGAATTGATGGTGACTAATTCTGAGTCCCATACAGTCCATGCCAATCTCAGACACTTCACAAATGTTGCACAGCATGCCTTTGAACTGCGGACTATAAGAAGCGCCGCACAACGGGCATTTCTCCTCAGGCTTTCCGCGATAAATGGGCCGGAACGAGTATGCACACAGCGAAAATGGATTGTGCTCGTCATAGGCGAGTTTCAGTTCGTCCACCGGATTGGCGTCGCAAGCTTGCAGAATTTTGCGCGCTTGCTGAGCCACCTCGGCCCTGGGCCCCAAGTCCAGGAGTCTCTTGGCAAACGACGAAGCAGTCTTGAAATTCTTCAGCTTGAAGAACATGTTCAATGCGGTGCGAAGAGTCAGAATTTGATGGATAGGCTGCAGATTGCAGTGTGTGAAGTATGCCGCCATCTCGCATTGGCGCTCCTGCTCCTCTGGAGACGACTTCGGAAGACTCTTACGCAACGTTTCCATTTTCAGACCGACGATATATTCGCGGCAAATTTTCATCAGCTGTTGCGCCTCCGAAATTTCTTGCTTGTTCTCCACAACCAACAGCGTGATTTGAAGAATTAAAGACTGCAGCTTCTCTATGGCTTCGGAGAACTTGCCACCGGTTGTGAACTGGTAGCAAAGTTGCAGTTTCTTAACTAAGTCGGAAAGTTTTACTACGACTAAGGGAAGTTGACCTTTTCCGGCCGCCTCCTTGATGTTGCGCTGCGGATAAACAAAATTCGGAGGCACGTTTTGTTGCCAAGACACGATCGTCCGAGAGCTCTCGAACATTTGCAAAAAGTATGAGCGATAAGGCAAAAAATTTACTACTCCAACCTGCGAACAACAACCATTCGTTTTAGTATGTCGCAAACAATACGTGGATGTTGCTTGTTCCTAGAAAATTTACTTACTTGAACATTTAACAATCTGGCTGCAGATTCGAAGCTTCCGGCCATTACGTGATCAGCCACCAATTCGGAATTCTTGGTCCAGATAGATGAGTATGTGGGACCATTAGTTGGTAAATGTACGTAACCAGTATCTCCAGACGGCACCTGAGCAGGTCCCAAATCAGGAATCTCTAAATCGGCATCTTCAACGTCCCAACCGCCCTCGCCTTCTTCACCGGCGACTGCTTCGCTCTTCTCCTTCTTGTTTTCGGTGTCTATTTCATCGTCGTCATCAGCCCATCCGCCGACTTCTCCAACAGGTTCCAAATTAGGATCGACGTCTAATGTGGTTATATGAGACCCTGTCTTCGCCAACGAAGCATTTTCGAAGAATCCCTAAACACAACCCGTAAAAATTCCCAATAAAAAAATCTCTAAATAGAAAAACTTACACGACTAACAGTGAGCAAAGGCCAGTTGCTTTCGGCCTGCTGAACGGGCGGAGGCGGACGCAATAATTTCGCATTGTTGGTAACCTGCGGCAACGGCTTGTCGCCAAAGGTTTGCGCCAGTTCTTCCGCTTCATTTTTGAAACCGTGCGTGGCTGCCGTCAAATACGCGTAAAAGTTCAAATTGGAATTCTTTAGAAGTCTTAGTCGCTCATCGATGTCGCCCAACAATAAGGCCGCGTGAAACTGTGCCGAACGTTCCTTCCTAATCTCCGCAATTTTCGCCATCTTCTTCAACTTTTCCAGATTGCCCGTGATGAAGTACAAGAACGTCAACTTTTCGAAACTCTTGGTGCGCTGATAGCACATCTCCACCACCTGATGATTGCCCTGCATCAAGGCTGCGTCGGCCAATTTATTCCAGCAAACAGGATCGTTGAGGTTTTTGGCTGCATTCAAGGCAACCTCAATGTTGCCGCATTCTAAAGCCAAGCTAAAAATGGTTTTGTCATCTTTGACAAAGTGCAAGGCAACTTCCGGATATCCTTTCTTTTGCAAATAGGCAATAATTGCCTGTCCGACCAAGCGGGCATTGCGCACAATGTACAAAACTTCTTCGTAATTATGATTAATCAATGCTAATTTGAACTTAAATTCGGTGGGGTCGATCGTGAGCATCCGCGGCTTGCACTCGCGATCCAAGCAGAACAAGTGGTTCCCTTTGACTCGCGTTATATAGATCGGCAAGTCCAAAGTGCGAATGATGCCGTTGTCGCTGTAAATATTGAGAAAAATGTTCTAATTTGCGACAGGAAAATACCGCCATGAATAAATTACCCGCTGTTGAGAACGTATTTGATATGATTGCTGGTGGTGTAAATGAAAACGCCCGAATCATCCCAGGCTCCTGATTTCACTCTGATGCTTTCGTTGATTGAGCAAAGCTGTTCAAGTTTGCGATTGCAAATCGTAACGTAATGCTTGGAGAGCAATGCTACGTGCGACATATCAGCAGACCAAATTACGTACCGACACTTGGTTACTTTTACTATATGAAATACACACAAAAAGAAAAACACCCATCTTAGCACCAAAAATCGCAATTAAAAAAAAATTACTTACGTTGAGCCAGTGTGCGTCTTTGTTGCACATCGAAGAGGGTAACGTGGTCCATGTCCCTAAGCAGAAGCATACCGGTACCTGCGTAGAAAATCTCGTCACACGAAGGAGTCTGGACTTTCTTCGTGGTCTCGTTCTTCAGATTCTTAATGCTCAATTGCATGTTCCTATCGAGGACCGCGAACCTGTTGCGCGCGACCCAGACGGCTGTGTTGCCCGGCGACCTTTTGTTGTCCACTTCGGGGAACGAAGAGGAATCGCCATCCTGATCCTTCGAAATAATGTACAAATCGTAGTGGTTGCCATCGGCATTCGAGCTACGCGTGGACAACAAAACGGCGTTCTCTGCAGGATTGAAGGACATGCTGAAGATGGGTCCCTTGATGCCACGCAACGGCATAAGCGGTTGGTCCTTCGAAGTGGTGAAATCTAATTTACGCACGAAACGCTCTTTCACGTAATAAAGCATATTTCCGTGCACGGTGTAGGCCGGCCTTTCGCGCTCGAGTTTGAAGATGACCATTCCTCCGTCGTGGCCGGCCGCGAATAAATTTAATGTCGGATGCGCGGTTAGTACCCAGAAGCGCTCGTGTTCGCGGCGAATCGTATGCAGACAGGTCCTTTTCGAGAGGTCCCAGATGCGAATGGCCGTGTCCTCGCTGTTGGACAACAGCAATTCCTGACGTGGATGGAACAGCACGCAGGACACGTTGTTGTAGTGACCGCGGCACGTGTCCACTTCCCAGGCCTACATTTTTGGGAAGACACAAAACAAAAACAAAAAATACAGTTGTACATCGGTCCTACTGGCGGAATTCCCAGCGCGATTCCTTACCTTGGCATCGTTCATTCGCCACAACTTGATTTGCCTATCATCGGCCCCCGAAACAATTAGCGGCAGCGTGGGATGGAAGCAGGCCCAATTGACACCGCGATCGTGCCCTTCGAGCACGTACTTGACGACCACATCGGCCTGTCCGAACAAGTCGGTCGAAGTGGGGTTCTTCAGATGCTCTTCGAGTCCTCCGGGACCCGGTGCGACGTTCTTCTTGCGTAAGCCGGAAATGTCCCAGACGCGCACCGTCTGATCCAGCGAGGCGCTCACCAGCAGATCCTCCGAAGGATGGAACAGCGCGCACATAACGTAATGATTGTGTCCGGTGAGGACGTAGATGCAAGCGCGACTCTGCCAGTTCCATATGCGAATGGTCTGGTCATCGGAGGCGGACACGATCCACGGATACTCGTGATGGAACATCGTCGTCCTGATGTAATCCAGGTGACCGAGCAGCGTGAAAATGCATCGCTTCAGCTTGTAGTTCCACACCTTGATCTTGTAATCGTCGCCGCCGGACACGAAGAGCGGCTGCTGGTTGTGGAAGCAGATGCCGCGCACGGGGCCGTCGTGCTCGTCGAACTTCTCCAGCATCGTGCACATGCGATAGTCGTACAATTGGATAACGCCATTGTGCAAGCTGCAATTAATTAATATTGCGAATGAATTATGAGCGAGCGGCAATTGTTGTTGTCACTCTTGGCGTGCTGTGACATTTCCAAAACTGGTACTGTCTGCATTTTCGAGACGCTATTAGAAGCCTCGAGTAAACATATATCAACCCACACGTGCAGCGAACAATAAAAAAATTAGAGCATGATCGGATAGGTGCGATGAAACAAGAAGTTTGCTCTTGATGCTGATGCTGTTGAGCAATACCGAAAAGCAGGGTGTTGGCCGCGTACTTAAAGGTCACTTGGACATACATACGTACAGTGGCATTTAAAAAAAATCCAGTTTTTCGTTTATTTTTGTATTGCAATCCAACCCCACTTGATAAACCTTGAAAATCGTCAACCTTTAAAATCCTAATTAGAAAGTGCAGCGAAAACTAAATTCTATTTGAAGCCCTTTTTTTCAAAAATCATGTTATCTTGGTAAAAAATACTTTTTACATTTATCGTTAGATTACTTCAAAATAAAATTAAATGACTTTAACTTCCTAAAAAAGAGTCCGTTTTATTTTTCAACGTTTTTTAATACTTGTATGAAAAAATCTATATGAGAACAGTATTTAAATTAACTTTTTATATTAAAGCATTGCTAGTAAAAAAAATAAAATCATTTAAGACAAAACAAAACATTGCATGTTATATTAAAAGAGATTAGTTAGATAATTAGTAATTACGAATATTTTAATTTATTTTTTTCTACAATAAAAAATCGATTTATTGTATAATGACTAATAAAAAAAAAATAATAATAAAAGCCAAAAATTCCCACCAAGAAATACCAAAGGGGATTTGTTCGAAAAATTGTATCATGTGTCATGCTGGTCCCACCCAAAGTAATTACAATACTTTTGTAATGGACCACTGTTTGGGGGATTAACGAAACGCAAGTATAAATTGATAATCAGTTTAAAAAATCCAGTTCATTTTCTGTGCTGATTAAGAGCAGTCCCCGAAAATGTTCCTAGCTATTGTAAGTACACGAAGACAAAACAATAATTAACATATCAAATTGCACTAATAAACAATTTCCGGGCATATAATTACCATCGAATTAAAACCAATTAACAAATAGTTTCTTTAATTATCTTGAAAAAAAAAATAAACAAAAATATAAATAATGATAAAAAAAAGATCTTGAAAGTTATTTAAAATTGCCACCTAATGAACCGTTGAATTAAGCAGCGCATAGTTATTAACTACCGAAATCAATACCGCATTTTGCCCAATTATAATACAAATTACGAGAAAAAAAAAGTTAATTGACCACTCAATTGGTAGTCGGACACTTTTAATGACGACCTTGTCTTCGCGTAAATGCCACGGCGACATTTCAAAAGGTGGTCGCAACGCGAGATAATCCAGTTTTAGGAATTCCGCGAATTCCGTGGAAGGGATCTCCCGAAAATGGATCACTTTTCTTTTGTTTCACAAGCGCGCGCGCTAATTACAATTACAGGTTCTCGCGTCGTGTCTTCTGCGGGGGAAAGCGCACGCTGGCTACATGCAGTACTTTTACTCCGGACTGCCGCAGATCCAGCACAACTTTTACCAGCCGCCCCTGACCACGTACCAGCAGCCCCTGACCACTTACCAGCACTACGTGCCGCCAGTGGCGCCCTATACGCTGCAGGCGCCTTTCAGCTACCACCAGCAACCTTTGCCGGTGCTTCGCTACACGCCTCCAACGGCAGTAACAGCAAAGACACCGGAGCACCTTACGCAAGACGCGAACTCAATTCAGGTACAAGGTGTGGCCACAGGGGCTTCTTCGGAATCGCCTTCGGCAGCGACTACCACCGCCGGACCCGCTACTCATGTGCTTCAGCAAACCGATAACACGCAGGAAAACTTCCGAGGATTTGCTTACAGGAACGACTTCGAGGGAGCCAGGTCGCATTTCATTTTTCTCACCGGTATTTTTTTTTTTGTTTGAAAAAAGGCGGTCGAAAAAAATAATAAAAATTTAAATGTAAAATAGGACCGGAAGTAAACAGGATCGGGCAAAGACCGTCATCTAAATCGCCAACGCGTACTGCCGCCTCCGATTCCGTGGACGGCAACGCCGACTGGCAATCTCTGGAACACGACCATTCGATTGAGGCGTTGGTCAAGTACTTGGAGCACCCGACCACTGGCGTACGCCACTTCTACGCGGTCAACAACGAGCTGGTGACCAGAAACTTGCAAGACGAGATATTCGCTAGAGCCCCAGCTCATCCGGTTAACCGAGTGTTGCCCACCGTTCTTCCCTTATCGCCTCTACTGCCATTCATTCAGTCCAGATTTGCTGCCGATTCGGTGGAAACCGTCACCAGGAAGTCGGAGAATAGAGACGAAGAGCAATCGCCACTGCTGCCTTTTATTCATACTAGATTTTCAGCGAGTGCGGCGGACACAACCACCAAGAAGTCGGACAAGAAGGACGAAGAGGATTCCATGAGCGAAATTGTGGAGGCGGTTACAAAAGCAAACGCAAGCGACAAAATCATTGAAAACCGAAGCGCAGAAAAAAGTACAGAGATCACAACTGCAGCCACTGCAACTACCACAACAGCAACAACTGAGAAAAGCACCATGGACCCCATAGTAGTTAATTGAAACGTTAATAATTACGGAATTGTTTTGGCACATTAATAAATTATTAATATTTTTTCTATGTAACCCTAGCAGAATCGCAATAAAAGCTAAATTTTCGTCATGTGTGAGTTGTGCAAAATTTCTCAATTACGAGTGAATTTTCAAGTGGGGTTTATGTGGATTTAATGGAAAACACTTACCTTGCCAATATCCAGGGTCTTTTGGGATGGAAAGACAAACCCTTCACGCGCGCAGATTTGGACTCAAACTTCGTCAACATCTCTCTACGAAGATTCTTCTACTTGTCGACGTAATTTTTAGGTTAGGATGTTGTGGATTTCTCTAAACAGGCGAAATACGCAATGAAATAACTGATTTTATGTGTAATTTGGATTTACTTACTTTGCTCGATGGTCTAGTGAAGACAACTCATCTATGGTATTGTTTGTTTATCAATTAATAAGAATTTGTAGCAAAACAGCACCCGCAATGAACTTCCACCGTACACACCACGTCAACAAATGGCATGTATATGTGTATGCATACCTTGCTAAGCGCGTGGCGCGATGCGCAGTACATACAAAATAAAATAATATTTTTGAAAATTAAACTAATTTCGCTATTTTTTATATTTTTTAAACAAATTCCGTATAGTTTTACAGCCCTTTAATTATTCTTTCATAATACTGCTTAAAGATTGCAAAAAACAATCTTCTAAAGTAGTTTCATCGCTGCAATTCAAACAAATAAAAATCAATATTTACTAAATTTGTTGAATAAGAAATCTAAATTACAGCAAAAATCAATTAATAATGCTAACAACATATGGTTTTCATTAATTATGAATCATTTTCTATTAATTTAAGAATTGAATTGAATTTCAATGCTCTGCATGTGAACATTGACACGAAAATAAAAAATGTTTATTTAAAATGCGCTCTTTTCAAAATCCGTTTTTTAATTTGTTTTATTTTTAATAAAAAAAAATAAAAACTAATATATTTCGTTAAATAAAAATGCTGCAGTATTATTTAAGCAGATATGAGGACATTTAATAATTGTTTGAAATATGTGAATTCCCTTGCGGACAACAAACTTAAACAAACATTTAAAAAGCGCTTTGAATTTAGTTGTCTTTTTAATTTGTAGCTGTAATAAAACAAGGTCCCATTTTACTTGTTAAAACGTAAACTTAAGGGTTTGACAATTAATGAGTCTCCGAGCGAAAGTGCGCAAACTTGGTGCGAAGTGTACGTAAATGGGGAAAGGCGATGAAATATGTAAAGTCGTCGAAGGGCCGAAGGAACGGGGCGCAAAAAGGGTAATTCCGTTGGTAGATGAAGCAGTTAATTAGCAATGAATAATAACGTAATTGCAAATAGGTTGAAATATTGATGGAGACGGTGGGCACTAACAAGTGTGCATAAGATATGGCGCGTGCGTCGTTCAAGTTGGCGCCGCCGCCTCCTCCGCCGCCACCATTTAGATATTTAGAGAGCCAAGTGCAGTTCCGCGATTATATCGAGTGGGTGCTATGTACAAATAGTGAAAAATGAGGAGCAGCAGTTCGGAACTGCTCCTGGAGGAGCAGGAGGAACTGCAACGACGCAAGTTGCAGGAGCAGGCGGCGAAGAAGAGCCGCCTGCTTGGCGACCAGTCGTGCCGCGAGAAGGCGATTTTTTACTCGACCAGTGTGCTGGCCGTTATCGCGATGTCCGCCGGATCGTCGCTGCTCTTCCTCGTGCCGCTCTACGTCGATCCAGCCATATCAACGCTGACGTCTAACTTCGTGACGGAGCCGGTCACCTGCGTGACCACCAGGAGGGACGAGCTGACCGGCCTGGCGAACTGCTCGTGGAGTTCGTGCCGCGAAGGATGCACCAGCGATGCCTACCACTGCACACACATCTACGTTAGCTACAACGACTCGAGCACGAACCCGAATCAGACGGACGACGCGGTCCTGCTGGTGAACATCAAGGGTTGCGGGTACCCGCCGACAGTTCTGTGCTCGAACTTCACCGAACAGTACGGCGTCGAGGGTATCGAGTTCCCGTGTTACCACTCGAGGGAGAACCGCACCGTCGTGCTCACGCACTACGAGCGCGACGAACAAGTGGCCATTATCATACACTTCTTCGCGGTGCCGTTCGTCATCACGCTGGCCACTTCGGTGGCCCTGTGCGTGATGCACTGCGACTGCCGCTGCCATCCCACGCATCGGCACAAGCGGACGCGTCGACCAAGGATACACCAGGACCTGAGCGACGGATCCATCAGCACAGGTGTCGATTTGCATCATACCCATAGTCACCACTCGGATCTTATGGCAATTAGACCCATGTAGTAGACTAG
The DNA here is from genome assembly GCA_030556065.1 of Holobus sp. GC000080. NCBI lineage: Eukaryota > Metazoa > Arthropoda > Insecta > Coleoptera > Staphylinidae > Holobus > Holobus sp. GC000080. The sequence continues at coordinate 60,855 of JASKGO010004312.1, forward strand.
AGTCACGAACCGCCAGACCACCGATCTCATCGATCACAAACAAACCTCGCTGAAAGTTTCTTCTCCGCGTCGCCGGGTTCCGTTTCCGTAACGCATCCATCATCGTAAAAATCCCTTCATCATCCAAGCAACTGCTATCATCAAAGTCGATTCGATTCATCAATTCAACGTGTTGTCAGACTGTTTCTATATCAACAACGAGTACTGTTGCCTATCTGTATTCTACAATTAATTAATATCGGTACCCACCACCTATTGCATGCTAAAAAACAATTTTCAATTTTGAATTTGCCCCGGCAGTTTCTTTTCCTTTTTTTTTCTATCACTCGTTTGAAATTATGATAATTAAGCGCTCCGAATTTTAGCAGCGCGTTTTACAAAATCAGCAGCCTAAAGGTGGACCTAAACTAACGATTAGTGCTTAACGGAACAAACGGTTTTCATTTCGATACATTTCCTTGTACTTCACCGAAAACAGCAGCAGCAGAAATGTAGCACTAAATTTATCATTGATTGAGCAGTTACTGTTAGACGGTAGATGAATTTGTGTAATTTGTGTACCGTGTAAAACCCAAAACTAGAGTCCTATTAGACTTAAAGAAAACTGAGCGGCTTCTCATTGCGATTGTTTGCATGGGTGTTTTAGAGGAGACACACACTATTGTTCTATTGGCAAATTCGTTTGAAGTTTACAATCACTTGTTAATTGTTGCGCTTTTATACAGAACAGAAGAAAAGAAATTTGAGAAAAAAAAACAAGCATTATATATAGTCTGTGTCAGAAACATGTCATTCTATGTTAAACGAAAAATGTACAACTTTGGTTTTTGTGTAATTTATTGCATGGGCGAGCTTGCTACATATACACAAATTGACTGTTCGTTTTGCAGAGGATGGAAATTTAGAGCGGCCCTCGTTGCGTTTCTACGGCACGGTTCAGGTAAATCAATGGTGGCTGCCGCATTTTCGAGCGTCCAATCCCGAACATGCAGTAAATTACTCGCTTAACAGAATGGTGAATGTAAAAACAATGTATAGGCGATGTTCGTAATGCGAGTCTTACTACACCCACAGCGACATTCTTTTGTTACTCATTCAAAATTGTTAACTCTAAGTCCTATACACCCGCATTTCGAATTGTCGCCGTCGTAAATAAATATACATACTTTATTTTGTATTATATATAAAAGTTAACTTTTTGTATTAAACGAAAGAATTTAAAACTAAGGGTTTTTTTACTATCGCGCGCAGCTTAACAATTTATTAGTTTGATGAAATTCCATAAAATTTACACTTGCCAGTAAACACATTGACCATTGGGCCATTCGCAGGGGATCCGCGATTAAAATGGCCTATAGGACTGGGGGTATTTGGCTAGAATATGCCGCTTTTGATAAACAACCAAGTGATTCCACTTCATTAATTTATACACTTCAACTAATTTGTCCTCAACTTCTCGCGAAGGTTTCTCCTCGGCGATTCGCTGAAGGTACTTCAAAAGTCGGCCGTAATGACGGTGCACTGTTGCGTGCCAACAAGCGAAATACATAGAATTGGCAGAAACATTCTGAAAATCAATCAATCAGTATCCGAGGACGATCCGTCGAACTTCGCTGAACTTACTTTATTGTCATTGGGATCCGCGAATTGCAATATACTCTTCCATATAGTGTTGATGCTATCCAAACGCGAATTCACCTCTTTGTTCATCAGATACAATCTGCAGTAAGCAATGCCTTTTCGCGCCAGGGAATCCACGTATACTGTTTTCTGTCGTTCCATTGTTCTAAACAACACAAAAATAGCGACAAAAAATAATCGCAATATTGTTACTTACTGTTTAATCTGAGATGTATCGTATCGGTTATCGTTCTTGATGGAGAAGAACATCAACAGGGAATTGTTATAAACATTTTCGAGCGCCCTATCGCAAACAGCGATCACTTTTTTTATGTCTTCCATTTTCTGCATGAGCACTTCTTCTTTCGTGAGCAACGGCAGTTGTCTTTTGCTGTCCATGGATTCCAAACTTTGCAAATATGCAGTGTAAGTCGGCAGATAATCTGGAAACTCTTTCAGCAACTCGTGGTACAGATTCTCGGCACCCGAAGACGCATCTGAACAATTTTGTTTTGAACTTTTATTATTTCGCTGCAGAAAGGAAGAAGGATTCTTACCTAGTTTACCAAGCCAACTAAGTTTTAATTCTCTACACGCTTCCTTGTACTCCTCCGCCTTGCTTTTGGGTTTCTCAGTACTTTTCGAGACTTTCTTAGTCACTTCGGACAACACATATTTGAAATTGTATGTGTCGACACGTTTTCCCATTTCATCTTTGGCGAAACTAATTGTACCCGTTACGTAATGAGCCGCATTACCGTTTTTTCCTAAAGCTCTAAAACATTCGATCAGTTATTTGCAAATCTTCACGCAGAACTCACTTTTCATGCGATATTGGTAGAATGTAAAGCGGCACAGTTGTGGAATTCAACGAAATGCCAATAGTGGCCTTCTTGCCGTTCAAAATAGCTTGAGAGTAGCTGCTGTAAACGTCCATATTAACGGTACTTGAAAGTTTTTGACTCAGAAGCATGGAGCAATCGACGAGCTTCTCCAGGTGCTCCTTCTTGTCGTGTCTAATATGAATTTTGATTACGTAGTCGCCTTTATCCAATTTTATACTATACTATAATGAAAATGCGAAATTAACATTAGCAATATGAAAGATTATTGCATACCTTCGAAGGGTAAGCATCCCCGCAACCAATGAACTGTTTATTATTGTCGTAGATCATCCAGAGCTGACTTTCGAATTCGGACTCGTAAAGAACGCCGCTGAGGATGGAGAAATTCGGAGATACTTCCGTCGTCTTGTTTAAATGAAAATTGTAAGTGATTTGCAGTTCGTAAATTTGCCTGCCTGGCGGTATGACATCTCTTTGTGTCAGCGAAATGGTCTTTGCATCGGCCGGCCTCAAAATCTGAACCGCGTTCTTCAAAGTGATGGCCGGTTGTATCTCTTCGCCCTGCAGAGTCGTTACGCGAATATTGTGTATACCATCGGCCGCAATCATTGTGATATTTTGATCGCTAGGCTTGATGCCAAAGAAGGAAACACTGTACGTGACCGACACGTTTCCAATGTTGGCCCAGTATTTAGCGATGACCACTTCGAGCGTGGTGCGTCCAATGACCGGAAAGCCAAGAGTGCTCTCGACATTCGACACCACCGGCACGTGTTTGTTGATTTCCATCGCCTTGCAACTCTGCTTCGGTATCAATTGCATAGTATGCAATACAAATTTTCCTAAGTTATCTGCTTCTAATGAACGTATTTTAATCACAGCCCACGTTGCGAACTCAGGTACGGTTATAAAATTACGCGATATCGTGTTCGCTTGGAAGTACGATTTGGGGACTATCAGTTGATTGTTGGTCAGCGAAACATCGGTTGGCACGATGATCACGACGGGTATCTTGAAAATCCACCCCTTCTCGGGACAACTAGCATCGCGAGCCTCAATGAATGTGTGGTGCAGCCCTTCGAGACCGCTGGTATCTACCTTTATGCTAAATACGCGAGTCATGTTACTCAGATCCAAATACTTCGGATACAGAACGTAGGATTCGTCGCAACTGAGTATCAGTTTCAGATTGAAGTCGATCTTCTCGCTCGCAAAAATTGTGTCGTTGTCTAGGAAATGCGGTTCGACGCTTATGGAATACTCTCTGGTATTGTTGACGGAATAATCTCGGATGTAGACGCCCTTGGCACCGCTGGGACCACAACCGATTTGGAAACGCACATCCCGTTCCGGCACATTGCAGTACTGCACCAGCAGGTCGTAGCTTTTCTCCAAATTGAGCAAACCATGTCCTTGTGCGTAAACCTCCACGTCGGGAAGATACGAAGCTCCATTTTCGAGCGCCCTTTTAATAGAATACGGAGAATACGACAGAGCGTTTTGCTTCAGACCCGAAATTATGAGTCCAACAGCACCGGCAACATGCGGCGAAGCCATTGAAGTGCCATTCATTAACTGCGAGTTCCTTAACGTGAAATTTGGTACGGAAGTTATGGCGCCACCGGGGGCGCAAACAGTCACACCGATTCCGCCGTCGATTGTGGGGCCCCTCGAGGACCAGGTGTAAGGCATGCCGGGCAAGTCGCTTCTCATTGAATATTCCGCTAGCATCATATCCGGGGAAACGTACGCACCAACTCCAATGATCGTTTCCTGGCTTATATTAGGAGGCGTGCCAATGGTACTAAGAGCCGGCCCGTGGTTGCCCGCAGATGCAATCCACGATACTCCGTACTTATCAACTACTTCATTCATTAATTCGCCTATTCTCCCGGAATTGGACCAGTGGGGGTGTTCACCGTAGCTCATGTTGATCACATCAATGTCCAGCTTACATTTCAACTCCATTACTTTAATAATGGCCCGCACAAGGGCAGTGCCCGTTTCCATAGAAGAGAGCCGACCATCGCCAATGGTCAGCGATACAATTTGCGCACCCGGGGCCACCCCATTCTTCTCAGGTTCGTCGGGAAAATACGCGGACGATATAGAAGCAACATGCGTGCCGTGGCTCGCTTTAAAAGAATATAAATATAAAGAGAAACAAAACATTTTTTTGTTACTTACAGCAGACTCCAACAAGTTCAAGCGTGTCGCCGTTATCGTGGACATTAATACTAAAATTAAGTTGATCTGATTCGCTTAGAGAAGCGAATTCGTGGGTAATACTATACTCGCCCAGAAGAGTGCAACTCTGCAAGTCGCCACTTTCGCTGGTATCGACGCAGGCACACCATTTCTCCCCGTCGTAGAACATAACGCAATCTAAGTAGTTTCCGAGATTTACGTACTTCTTTTCAGCGGCAGTCAGGTGTTCCACCATTGCTTCATGGTTCTCCTTGACCAGCTTTTCTTCGTCATTTAAGGTTTGCCCGTTATGATGTTTGCTCTCAAAAGCGTTGAGCTTTCTTGTCGCTTCTGCTGTGGCTAAAGTATGCTCAGCATCCCACTGTTTCTTTTTCATTTCCTCCTGAATTCTCTCCTTGAGCCTTTCAGGATATAGATCAAATGAGTTTTTTATACCAACTCTGTACTTGTTGGTGGGATTCTTCCAAGACTCTGGTATCTAAAATAGGCGCAAATAAATTACCTTAAAACACCTTAAAGTCAACAGCACTTACCTTTAACTTATTGCCACTGAGCCCATTTATGTAACCATCCTTGGGTTCCACAATTGTAGTCATCACAACATCACCACAACCACTGCAGTCAAATCTTTCAATCACTTTAATCTTCCCATCAGAAGTCTCCTGCAAATTGCATGGTTTTAAAAACCCATATTCATTGGAAACCAACAATACATACTTTCATTCCAGGTGCACCAGGGTCAACACCAGCGTCAAATATAGCTATAACTACGCCTCTGCCATCATAGTTGGGGTGGGCATCCAGAAAGGCCGTGACACCGGTTTCCTTCTTCGGCAAGAGAGCCCACGTAGGGAAATCACCCTGCTGTTCCATCTTCTAGTGTAAATATAACCTAGAAAAAGGAAAATTGCAAGTAATCTGTTGACTGCTGCCACTTGTCTATTCACGATCAACGTAAAAGCCGGCCGTTGCCTATTTCTATTCCGATAAGATAGTTTAGGAAATCAATGAATTCGGAGAACTTGGAAAGTAAATGAAAAAAGTAAATACCTGTGCGCCACTCAGCGCAGCGATGTCCCGGCGTAAATAATTTTTGACCGGTCACTAAGGGGACTGCTAGTTGCGCATGCTTCGCTAATGATTTTTTAATATTTATTGTTCAGTTAACAATAAATGATTGCAGTTAAATTTATATTATTAATACTGTTTATAGAAATTGAATTGTTATGTTAACTTTAAAAAGAAAATATATAAACAGAGTTAAAAAGAAGGGATGCAGAGGGCGCTCGTAATGTTCTGACAGAGGGCGCTTACGATCGTGATTTGCGGATTTGTTACGATTTCGTAAAGTGAGGTTATGTGGTGAGCAATCTTTGTCAACGAAATTACTTGCAATAATAAACTAAGACTTAAGTTGTTGAAAGTGTGCACAGAAAAACGTCGAACAAGATGAATATCACATCAGCCGCAGGTATCATATCCCTTCTGGAAGAACCCAAGCCGGAAATGAAGGTATTCGCCCTGCAAAAGTTGGACAACATTGTGGACGAATTTTGGCCGGAAATTTCGGACGCTATAGAGAAAATCGAAATTCTGCACGAAGACGAAATGTTCCAGCAACACGATCTGGCGGCTCTGGTTGCTAGCAAGGTGTACTATCACTTGGGCTCTTTTGAAGACTCCCTAACCTATGCCCTGGGTGCTGGAGACCTCTTTGATGTCAACTCTCGTTCTGAGTATGTAGAGACCATTATTTCTAAGTGCATTGATTACTACACACAGCAGAGGGTGGCTCTAACTGAAGACAGCGAAAATGCCAAACCAATAGATCCAAGATTGGAGGCAATTGTCAAAAGAATGTTCCAGAGGTGCCTTGATGATGGACAGTATAGGCAAGCCCTTGGTTTGGCGCTTGAGACACGTTGCATGAACATGTTTGAGGCTGCAATCACCCAATCTGATGATGTCCCTGGAATGCTAGGCTATGCATTCCAAGTGGCCATGAGTCTAATCCAAAACCGGCGCTTCAGAAACACTGTCTTAAAGTGTCTGGTAGGCTTATACAAAAACTTGGCCACACCAGATTATGTAAATATGTGCCAATGTTTGATATTCTTGGAATTACCATTGGCAGTGGCCAGTATTCTTGATAAGCTGGTGCAGGGACCTGAAGAAAATCAACTGATGGCTTATCAAATTGGATTCGATCTTTACGAGTCGGCCACGCAACAGTTCTTGGGAAGCGTTTTGGATGCACTGAAATCGACGGTTCCCATACCGTCGTTGTTGGAAAAGGCGAAGAAGAAACCGGAAGGCACAACCGTCGAAACTGTGGAATCCGAGAGCGGCACTGATGGTTCTACGACCACCACAACTGCTGCCACCGAAGAGAAAGACTTGGATTCATTGACGCCCGCAGAAAAGGAGCATCAGCTCAGAGTTGAGAAGTTACATAGTATTTTATCCGGCGAGATATCCATCGAGCTTCACTTACAATTCCTTATCCGATCCAATCATGCCGACTTACTTATTCTAAAGCAAACAAAAGAAGCGATTCGCGTGAGCATTTGCCACACAGCCACCGTAATCGCAAACGGGTACATGCACAGTGGCACCACCAGCGATCAGTTCCTTCGAGACAACCTGGAATGGCTGGCCAGGGCTACGAACTGGGCTAAATTGACCGCCACTGCTTCACTGGGTGTGATTCATCGGGGTCACGAACAAGAAGCCTTGACGCTCATGCAAAGCTATCTTCCCAAAGAGGTGGGTCCCAGCTCCGGTTACTCTGAAGGAGGTGGATTATACGCTTTGGGACTCATCCACGCCAACCACGGTTCCAATATCATCGACTACCTTTTGGGCCAGTTGAAAGACGCCCAGAACGAAATGGTGCGCCACGGAGGATGCTTAGGTTTAGGCTTAGCTGCCATGGGTACCCACAGACAAGACGTTTACGAGCAGTTGAAGTTCAATCTGTATCAAGACGACGCGGCCACTGGTGAGGCAGCGGGCGTCGCTATGGGAATGGTGATGTTGGGTTCAAACAACACCTCCGCTATTGAAGACATGGTCGCCTATGCTCAGGAGAGTCAGCACGAGAAGATTTTGCGAGGACTGGCCGTGGGAATCGCCTTTACAATGTACGGAAGACTCGAAGAAGCCAATCAGCTTATAAAATTGTTGTCCTCTGACAAGGATCCCATTCTGCGCCGCTCTGGAATGTACACTCTGGCCATGGCTTATTGTGGTACCGGTCACAACCAAGCCATCAGAAAATTGCTCCACGTAGCCGTCTCCGATGTAAACGACGATGTCCGCAGGGCTGCTGTTACGGCCTTAGGGTTCCTGCTCTTCAAGACACCGGAACAGTGCCCCAGTGTAGTGTCGTTACTGGCTGAAAGTTATAATCCTCACGTGCGATACGGCGCAGCGATGGCTTTGGGTATTGCCTGTGCTGGTACAGGACTTCGAGAAGCCATTGCCCTCCTAGAACCAATGGTCATGTTCGATCCGGTGAACTTCGTCAGGCAAGGCGCCCTTATAGCTTCGGCCATGATTTTGATTCAGCAAACGGAACAAACCTGTCCCAAAGTATCGTTCTTCAGGCAGTCTTACGCACAAGTAATCAGTAACAAGCACGAAGACGTGATGGCCAAATTCGGGGCCATTCTCGCTCAGGGCATCATCGATGCCGGCGGTCGCAATGTGACCCTTTCACTGCAATCGCGCACCGGCCACACGAATATGCTCGCGGTGGTCGGAGCCTTGGTCTTCACCCAGTATTGGTATTGGTTCCCGTTGGCTCACTGCCTGGCCCTCGCCTTCACGCCGACCTGTTTGATCGCTCTCAATGCCCAACTAAAGATGCCCAAGTTGGAATTCCGCTCCAACGCCAAACCTAGTGTCTACGCGTATCCGGCGCCCTTGGAGGAGAAGAAGCGCGAAGAGCGCGAAAAGGTCACGACGGCTGTACTCAGCATAGCTGCAAGGCAGAAGAGACGCGAACACGATAAGAAGCACAAGGACGAGAAAATGGAAGTCGACGAGGAGAAGGACAAAGAGAAGGAAAAGGAGAAGGAGAAGGAAGAAAAGAAGGCTGAGAAAAAAGACGAGAAGGACGAGAAGAAGAAGGAACCGGAACCCGCGTTCGAAAATCTTAGCAATCCCGCGAGAGTAATGAGGCAGCAATTGAAAGTTGTAAATATTGTGGAGGGTAGCCAATACGTGCCTATGAAGGATGTGTCCATCGGGGGAATAATTATGGTACGTAACATGAAGCCCGGCGAAGAGGAGTTAGTCGAACCTGTTGCTGCGTTTGGACCCAAAGCCGAAGATGAGAAAGAACCAGAACCACCTTTGCCTTTCCAGTGGGTCGAAGAGTAAATCGGAATATACAGTAGTTTTTCTATTTTAAGTTCGTTTATTTAACAAATTATTAACAATTTTCTATTAGGTTAATACCGAATGATCTTTTTACTTATTTTGTGAAACTATACCTAATGTGTAAAAGTTACATCTTTGGTAAATACATTCATTAATATGAAATTCCTTGATTCCCCGATTAGTTGTCGTAATTACAGAGAGCGATCAAAAGGAAATACTTCAAAAGTTGCTAGGGATGCGAACGTTTTGTTTGTATTTTTCCGGGTATAAGTATGTACATATATATTGTTCCTGTGTGGGACCGCTCCAGGTCCTGATAAATTTATCGATCCGAGCTTCTGAGCGCCGGCGTCGTTAACAATTCCCTATTTGTCATATATAAGCAATCTACTTCTTCAATGAACAACACTGCTGCTCAAAAACACCGATCAGGTGGTTGAAATCCCCAGCAAACCTCGATGATCTGCAAAGCCGAACTCGGCGGTAAGTTCACTGTTCCCCCCTTTGACCCAAGCATAGCAGCCAAAGAAAAGAAAACGTAATTACCGAACGAAATCGTTGCGTAATCAGTAATTGCGCTTTTAAAAAAGAATGCCATCGATTTCCTCTGGTGATTTTAACCGATAATTAACTTCACCTGCTCGTGTTTTCTTTTTACCCAGATTGATCATGGCAAATTATCGACTTTTGCTGCTTTTCTTTTCGCTTATTTCCCTGTCCTTCGGAGATGACTCCTTAAAAGATGCCCTGAACGCCGTTAATCGACGCCAAAGGGACCTGAGCGATTACCGAAGACCCTACGAGCAGTATTATCAAAATGAAAGGTTCTACAACGACGATGGCGACGAGAGCAGCTACGAAAATTTAGGTAAAGTATTTTCGACCCAAGGTATCTAGTTCAATATATGAATAGTTGTTTTGGATGTTAAGAAAAATTAGAAAATAGACAGAAGGAGTTAGAGCAGGCACTTGTGGATTATTTCGAAGAGAGAGGCTTGTTGAACGAGGTGGCTCCCAGTTCGCCGTTCCGGGAGCGCGTCGAGAAAGACCACGCGTCGCGCCAGAAAGGTCGATTAATGAGCTCGCGCCGTTACGGAGCCGCTGAGGAATTCGATGATTATCCCGAATTTCTCGCAGGCCGGCATTCCGCAGAGGACTTAGCACGTTCCGCCTATAAGCGCTCGTACTTAGGACTGAACAGCGTCGGAATGCGAAAAAGGAGCCGCGCGTTTCAACCGGATGGTCCCAGCGAATCGCTTTATCTCTTAAATTATGCACCACGAGACGAAGTATTCAGTCGTTTGGAAGAGAGCAGCGGTAGCCCTTACATGTGGTACCCCCCCGAACGCAGAGGCTACACGATGTCGTCTTATCCCTATGCCGGAAGTCATTTCTCGAAACGGAACCGCGCGCATTTCGAGCGCAAAAGGTCCGTCAAGAAATCGAAAACCGATCCCAAAGTTGAACAAAAACTGAGCCAGATTTTTAATGCGAAACCGGAAAACGAAAGCAAACCTCTGTTCACCAAGAAGCCTACCATGACCACTGAGAAACCTCCCAGGAAGGAGACAGCGAAACCCGAAGTGACAACTTCGGCGCCCGTCCAAACCCCGAAGCCTCTGGATATGAAAAAGAAGTCCATCGACTGGTCCGATTATTTCGGACTCGACAGACGCAAGAAATCCGATTCCGATGTGGAAAATGAATGGTTGGTGGAGAGGGACCCGAAGGCTGCAAAAAAGTCAAATTCACTTCGCGATGGTTCCATTGCTGCCCCCAGAAAGTACACTTGGGCCGACATGGACGAGAAGTTGAAAAGCATGGAGGAGAATATCATTGACGAAACCGTTAAGTTCACCGGTGCCCATGAAGGAGGCGACTCCAAAGAGATCGAAGACGTTAAGGACAGCATCATCAACCGACTTTCGACAGCCTATAATTTGGAAATGATGAGGAAAGCCCTGCGGGAATATAAAGAGACCTTGGGACGTGATGAGAACGATGAAGAGAGCGGAGAGATAATCAATAAGCGAGCGTCAGTGGCCAGGAAACAGGCAGTCAATGATGACTTGAAGCCTGTGACCGAAGATAACGACATTAAATGCAAACACTCGGATGCGAATTGCGACGAGCAGAACTATAAAGTTCCCAGCGAGATTATGAAGCAGCTAACGTTCGGAAAAGGTAACAAGTTCGCTCGACAGTTTATCAACCACTTAACAAAATTAATTCTGTTTAAAGGAGAGTGCGACAAAATTGAGAAGGCTTGCAAATACCATACTGCATCACTGGGACCTTACGCCCCCCTATTCGAAGAGGCTTGCAACATGTACCAAATATGTCTACTATGCGTAAGTCTCGACAAAATTTTCTGACTAAGTTAGTTAAAATCTGTTTCATCTAAAATAACAGGGCAACAATAACTGGCTCACCCCAGACCGCCAATGCAACATTTTGTACTGGTCGAAAACCGATGAGTTGTGCGATGGAAATCACGAATGTCGTCAGGTTTCCAAAGAGGTGATCAAAAGTTTGTTTCGCGCCAATCGAGCTTTAAGGTCCGATCTAAATTCGACCTGTCACTTGGAATGTCCAGATAGACGATAAACTGTCCCGAGACAATATACGTTGGTCCTTTGTTTCTCTCACATTTTGTGAAGAACCCTTTAATACCCCCCACCCCCCAAAGATGTAAACACATTAAATATACGAGGAATCTGCTACTATAATTTGCTTAAAGGAGAGTACACTTAAAATAATTTCTTGACTATAATAAATAAAGATGTAAGTCACTCGTCAGTAGCTACCATAACATAACTGATGTTGAAATATCTATGTGTCATGAATGTCCACACGATTTTACTGCAAATCGATGATAATATAGATGTGACTTCAAAATGTCTTATATAATTTACCGATTCGTATAAATGTTAATATCTATTAAATAGTACTATATAAGCCGACAAGAATGAGAAAGGTCTAGCGAAGGCACAACCAGCCATCGATTCACTTGAACTTATCATTTTTTTGCGTTTGTTTTTTAAGGAAAGTCGCAATGACAATAAAAACAACTACTTTTCGAGCATGGCACGGCAGGTTTTCCTGTAGTCGATCATAATGAATCGCTACCGTTGTTGAATTCTTTTAATTGGCCAAAGAAATACCTAATTAAGCTCATTTTATTGGTAATACGTATATTTTAGTAATGAAACATGTTATATGCAAATATGCAAAGAAATGCTAACGTAAGTTACTAGACCTTTAAAGATAGTTATATTATATCGTAAAAGCAACAATTGTACAATAATCTTATCAATATATTTTGTGGGTAAATAATTATTGTTTTCTTTCCAGTAAATTCGAATTACTTTCATTGGAAAAATTGATTTAAAAAAATAATAGCCGTCGCAATCGCCGCCATTTTGTTTTTGGCATTATCATTGTTTTTAATGGTTTCATAGTCCTCACCTGTTAATCTGCAATAGTTAAACCAATCACTAATTACTTTATTTCACTATTGGACTGCTGGCAAAAAGCGCAGAATTTTTTAAATTAATCTTTATCATGAACGCAAATAATTCAAAGGAGCAGCGCGAAATTGCACTGTCAAATGCGTCAAATTTATGTAATGATGGTGGTGGTGGTCTGTGATGAACATCTCAAAAACTATCTTCGGTGAGACTTTTTTTCGAAAAATAATCCTTACATTGCATTTAATTAGCGCGAGTGTAACGGTGCGACGAACTTTAATTATTCAGTGATAAATATGTGCACAGCAAATAAATGAGTGTAGTGTAGTTTCAATGAGTGGTGGTTAATCACATCAAAATTTGTACCTGTAAATATAATTAGGAAATTTATAAGAAATGACTCCAGACGCGGGCACTAATAAGGACTCTAGGGGACACTGCAATTTTTGCGTGCGGGGGATGAAATGGGTCCCCGTACTGTTCATAATGTCAATAGTTTTGTGGTCCTACTATGCATATGTTATTCAGTTATGTCTCAGTAAGGATTGCCCATTTCCTCTGTTCTTCTTGCATTGGCTTTGTTTGCTTTCAGATACTGTAGAAACAGCGGCAGAGCAAATAATTTACCTTAGTATTTATCATATTCTCTTTGGTATGTTTATATGGGCCTATTGCCAAACAATATTTACACCGATTGGCCGTGTACCATCACAGGTTAGTGATTCACAGATGCTCCGATGCAAATGTTTGATGTAATCGAATGTTACAGTATAAATTGCCCGAAGGAGAGCTTGAAAGACTGAACCATGCGGAAAATGACGAAATGCAGAACAACATTCTGGAGAGATTCACTAAAGATTTGCCAAACATGAACAGGACCTTTGGCGGTGGGCCCCGGTACTGTGACAAATGCCGGCACATAAAGCCTGACCGGACCCACCACTGTTCCGTTTGTGGGGAATGTGTACTTAAAATGGACCATCACTGTCCATGGGTGAACAACTGTGTCTGCTACACGAATTACAAGTTCTTCATTTTGTTTCTAGCCTATGCCCTCATTTATTGCCTTTACGTTTCATTGACTTCTTTGCAGTATTTTATCGCATTTTGGAAGGGTCATAGGCAGAACTCGGATAATGTGGTTCGTAGAGAACGCAATCGAATTATTCAGCAACGAATGACCGATATTGATTTTCGTAGGTCAATTTGGACGGAATGGGACGGTTTCACATTTTGTTCCTGTTCTTTGTGGCAGTCATGTTTGCAATTAGTTTGGCTTCCTTATTTTTCTACCACGTGTATTTAGTATCGGTTAATAGGACAACCTTAGGTAATCGAACAGCCGCTTTGCCATATTCTAACAGCCTTATTTTTACCGGTTGATTTTCAGAGGCATTTCGAGCGCCGATTTTTTATAATGGCCCTGACAAAAACGGCTTCAATCTCGGGAAAAAGCGTAACTTCATAGAAGTGTTCGGGAGCAGTCCGAAGGCATGGTTCCTGCCTGTTTTCACAACGTAGGTATATTCGTTTCGAAACATTTCAATACACGCAGAAAGGCTTTGCCGAAATTAACTCCCTATCTAGTTGCTAATAGTGTTAGTGTTTACAATTAATGTCTTAGCACGCGATTGGGTCTCTAGTTCAATGTGCTTTGGGTTGTGTTTGACTTGTTGCTAAGTGAGGGTACAGAAAAATATTTGTTGTTATATTTGTAGCGCTGGGGACGGTATCATCTACCCAGTTCGTACACAACCACCTTCCGGCTCTTATCATTCAATGGAGAATTCGCAAACCAGGTCAGAGCCCTTAAATCCAGTTTAGTTTGTGCATCCGCATGGATCGGATCATTAGCAAAAACATGGATTAAACTAAATTGGCAATACATACAAAACAATACCAAAAAAGCAAAAAAAAAAATAATGAAACGAAAACATTGCTTGAAGTGTACCTCGCCCTCAGTATTTTACGAACGAACATCATGTACGGCGTGACATTCTTAACAAAACACTACCGACACTAAAATAAATAAAAATGCACTGCCTGTTCCATTAACCGATCGTGTAAGAACCGAGAAACGCTGATGAGACCATTCCCCGGCAAATCAGTGAGGCCTCGTTTCCCACTCTTTTGCTGTTTTGCCGTGTTTCTTATTCCGAATTCATCATTCACATACTCGAAACGAACAATAATGGACAAAAACGAGTACTAATAATTCGTTCTTTTTGTTATGTTCCCTGAATAGCTGATACAATTAAGCAAACATTTGTAAGATAGATTGAACAATAAATAGTGAAACCGATGCGTTGCATTTTTATTTATTCATTCAATGTGCAACATGCTTACTGAACACCAACCACATCCACATCTATCCCTCTTAACAACCCATCCATTTGTTTGTATCTTTTTTTTTTTTGTGGATCACCATCCTTAGCAGCTAATCAAACGCAAAACAAAAGCGCTTAGAACGACCCCTGCAAATACAGCGGCATCATTTATCATGTTCATTCATTCTGTTTGCAATTACAGCCTAGGAGACGGATTAACTTTTGAACGCCGCAAACGCGGAGATGACATGGAGTGCTTATTGGATGCCGATGTCGACGACGATGGTGATTAATGCAGCAATTCTCTTATTGCTAAATATCCTTAAAAAAAAAACTGTGTTATTACTGTTTACTTAGACTGTCGATAACGTTGATAACGTTCGTTATACAGGGCTACAACCTTTGCAAACATGTTCTAAGAACTGTTCTGATTGTCTTGTCTATGTTGTTTTTAGAGTTTTAAGTGTTTTCAATTGTTGAATTTTTGTTAATGAGTTGTTAATTGGCAACACCAATCCGAGGAGATCGGTGGATTAGCATTTCTATAGTTAAGAGTGTTTTTTGAGGATAATGGCGATTATCCGAAAATTGATTAAACGTCGATTAATAAAGTAAAATAAAAAAAAACTGTTTGCGATATATTTTCTTCTACCAATCTCGAAGATTAAATAATTAATTTGTTCTCAAGTGCATTACTTAAACTTGGTTAATAATCTTTTAATCTGCAGGCATGTTCAATAATACAGGTATGATAAAGTAGACTGACGCGAAGTGAAAGTAGAAATTCTAGCTTTGACTTTGAACTTATCATAAGTTTTATTTAATGCTACTGGTTATGGATTCTTGTTTCCAAAAGCAATGGAAATTTTCAGCTAAAAAAAAGATTTGTTTGTTAAATTTAAACAATGGTCCATTTTACACTCCCGGAAAATGTAAATAATCTAATAAAATAATAATTGCGCAAGGAAAATGAAGTTTTAGTTTGCTTGTTAAATAGCGCTTTTTAGAGCGCGCTCTATGCAAATTGCCGCAGCCAAAGCGCTGTTCGGCAATTAAATAAAAAGCTTACGGAGTTATCAGTGAATTTAGTGATAATAGTAAGAGTTTCGTGGCTGCTTTTAGTGCAATTCAAATGTGTTGATGTGGATGGAAAGGCTACGTGGCAAATACATCAAAACGCGTCTTTCTAGATCGCAACTAGAAATTTCCAAGACGATTTTTGGTTTGCTAGTGAAACTGTCCGCATGATCAGCGCAAATCATCTTCGAAACTCCGATGAAGTTAATTGATACGCGCCAATATTCGCAATTAATTTGAGTCGAATTTAAATTTGTCCCAAAGCTCTTTGATTGGTTTATAGAATAAAGAGCAAGTTGTAAACAGACGCTTAGGTTAGAGCAGGCGACCGTAGTTGTCGCAGCAATGAGAAGCGCGTGAAAAGTGAAGTTTTTGTAGTAAAGTTTCGAGAGAGCGGTGGCATTTCAAAGAGAGTGTGGAGAATGTAGTCGTTTAATAATTAGCCGTAACTCGTTTACCTTTCAATCGTTTCCAATTCAACTAAGTGAATGGTTGTGTGTGTTTTAGCTCCCCCAACAACATGTCATCGGCTTTGGAAGCAAAGGTGAAGAACTACCACCAGGAACATCTCTTGAAATTCTACCATACGTTGACTGAGGATCAGAAGAGCGCGTACGAAAAATGTCTAGAAGGTGTAGATTTTGCAGAAATGAACCTGCTGTTCAGCAAGGCCCAGAAGAACAGCAAATCTGATATCCAGCTTCTGGATGACTTGATGCAACCCCTGAATTCTTCACATATGGAGAGTGAGGAGAGCTGTCCCCCTGAACAACTAAAGAAATACTTCAACAGAGGCCTTGTGGAGATTGCCAATGGAAGAGTGGGTGTGATTCTGATGGCTGGAGGGCAGGGTAGCAGATTGGGTGTCACCTATCCCAAGGGTATGTACAATGTGGGTCTGCTGAGCAAGAAAACCCTCTTCCAGTTGCAAGCAGAAAGAATTCTCAAAGTACAAAGTCTGGCCAAAGAGCACTGTGGGAAAGAGGGCAGAGTTACATGGTACATCATGACCAGTGGCCCCACTGTCACTGAGACCAAGAAGTTCCTGCAGGACAACAATTTCTTCGGACTGGACGCCAACGATGTGTTTATCTTTCAACAAGGACTGCTACCTTGTTTCGACTACAACGGCAAAATTCTCATGAGCGGCAAAGGCGAACTGGCCATGGCTCCTGATGGCAACGGTGGCATTTACAAAGCCTTAGCCGTGAACGGTGTCCTGAGCGATATGAGACGCAAAAGCATCCAATACTTGCACTGCCACAGTGTCGACAACATTCTGGTCAAGGTGGCTGATCCCGCATTCATCGGCTATTGCGTCGAGAGCGGCGCCGATTGCGGAGCAAAGGTTGTCAGCAAGATCAGTCCGACGGAGTGCGTGGGCGTCCTCTGCAACGTGAACGGCAAAGTGCAAGTGGTCGAGTACTGTGAGATCACGGAGAAGACGGCCCGCTTGGCGAACCCGGACGGCACGTTGGTGTACAGTGCCGGTAACATTTGCAACCACTTCTTCACCACTGAATTCCTGCACGAGGTCAGCGTGGCCGACATGCCGTTGCACGTGGCCAACAAAAAGATTCCGTACCTGAACGAAGAGGGAGTTTTCATGAAGCCGGACAAGCCCAACGGCATCAAAATCGAGAAGTTCGTCTTCGACGTGTTTCAGTACAGCAAACACTTCGTCGCTTGGGAGGTTCCCAGACATTCCGAGTTCAGCGCCTTGAAAAATACCAACGACGCCGGCAAGGAGTGCCCGGAAACGGCCAGGAAGGACCTTTACCGACTTCACAAATTGTACTTAGAGAAAGCCAATGCCAAGGTGATCGGGGACGAAGTCGAAATTTCTCCGTCGTTGTCTTATGCTGGCGAGGGTCTCGAGAAGTTCTCGGGACTTACAATAACTTCTCCTTCGATTTTATAAATTTTATCATTCATAAGTGAGACTCCGAGTACTTAAATTATAGTAATTTTATATGTATACACTTGTTGCTACGTTATTACTAGACAATAAATGAATTTAATTAATCAACTGCTTATAATATTCAATAAGGTCGCGGAAACTTTCCAACTTTTACTTTTGTGAAATCCCATCAACTTCAACATTAGTTTCGGTTTCAAAACTATCACCATTCGCGCGTTTTACGATATTATAACAATAAATGTATGAATTGCACATTTTTTCCATGCACATTTTATGTTTTTAAACAAATTAGAAAGTTTGAAATTTACCGGTAACGCAGTTGGTTGATTTTTGCAGAATCCTGTTATCTTTTCACCTAACACCAAAAACTATCTGGGGCCTGGCTTATTCATCAAATATCGGCACATAGTTATTTAATTTAAACCAACCAAAAGTTATAGGAGCATCTTGCAGTATTTACAAGAAGAAATGCACTTTTTTAGCGCTCTAACTTGGAAAATGGCCTGTGACTGTGAGTAAAGGCAACCCACCAATCATCAAGAGATATATGAACGCCTGAACGCTTCTTTTATTACTTTGCAATTGATGATGGAATGTTTTGAATAGAATAGCGCTTTAAAACATCTATCACAACCCAATAAATTTTGATAATGAATTGTAGCATTATGCATTGTTTTAAAGAGTCGTTAAAAACATTTGAAAACTGAAGAAATGGTGGCTAATGTCATGGCTGCCGGAGGCAGTCGTCATTTGTCAAGATCGGTAGTCTTACTCGTAGTGCACAGTGTAATTAGAGTGGTTTTCGTCTTTCCTCAAACGTGCTGTGTACTGATATATTAAACAAATATGTTCTGAAAACGAGTGCAACATACTGTTTAAAAATAAAAATCTAGTGACCGCTGAAACACCCACAGCTGGAACGAAAAACCGTGACCAATTGATCAAAAATCAAGGCAAGTCTCAGGCCCCAGTATGTTTTTCTTAAAATTTATTAATTCGCTGGTGTTCGTCGCTAATTAGTGTTTTTATGTTGTTTACATTAATTGTGTTGTCTGTTTAATCTGCGCGGCTTCAAGAACAATACACCAGCAATTCAATATTAGCCTAACGTTTGGCGCTTTGCAATTGTTCTGTTTAATTAGGCGCTCAGTGATTGCTTGCTTTCTGCTCTGGCTTAAGATCAAATATATTTTTACAAGGTAATTGTTAGTGAACTAGCCGATAATTCTCTCTGCACGATCACTAATCCCTTGTGCATTGCATGCGACAGGGTTGCACCGCGTCCGGCACCGCTTCCGGCAGTCGGAAATCGAGAAAATTTCAAATTATTTTCAAGTCCGCTGATGCCATTATACCGCAGTCCAGGTTTCCGCGGTCCCGCTTTAAGTAAACATCAGTTTTCAACAGTTTACGATCTGCGAACGTCGCATAAAAAGTGTAACCGCTTTAAAAGGTGTTCCCTTAAACGTCTTCGATTGAACTGCGTTTGTAATTTGTCCGTAAGTAAAGTAATCATTTCCGTTAATTGAGTTTTTTAGAGTCTACTTTAGACTGCTACATGCGTTTGCTTTTTCCGACTGAAAACGTTTACGCGAAAATTGCTTCATTTTTTTTTCTGCCTACGCTCGAGTTTTTTTTTCCTTTTTGCGTAGCGGCGCCGAGAAGAAAATGAAATTATTCTGCGCGTTTAGAGAAGAGCTTATGGGGGAACGAAGAAGCGATGGGGAAGTATTCGGGCGCCGGGTGAGTCATGTGGAAGGAAGGAGTAATAGAACCGCAGCGAGTATCCTCGTTACGGCGTCGTCCCTAATAGATGCGAAATTTTGGGAGTTTCGTGCCGAGTCATAACGTGGAAACGAAAGTCCTGGCGGCGCTCAATAATTTCGCCGCGAACGGCGTCTTGTGCGTCGCCGCCTGCACCGGCGCGCCGCGTCCCTACGCACTTTCCACTCGGAAAATCCCAGTGAAATAGCGATCTTTTGCCCGTGTAAAATATACGAAAAGCGACGTTCCCGAATGCGTTTTCCATCGTCCGGTGCATCGGCATGCCGCTTTTCTGCTCCCTCGATCGTCCGGTTTCTCATCTGAGCCCTTGCCGATACAGTTAATATTGATTTTCCACAGTCGAACCGTGAGTACTCGAGCCTTGTACGAATTTCCCTCATTAGTAATAGTGCTCGAAAAACCATTGTTTACGTCCTCTGTACGCTTTCGCTGTGCCATCGGTAATTTTGCCGCGCCGCTTTGCGAATCGGTCCGAAATTCGTACCGCGAATTTATAGCAGGCGAAGAACCGTGCGCTTTTCCCGTTTTGTGTGCGTAGGGAAAATTCACCTGCAGCGATGCTCGAGCAATTGGTCGAACGAACACGTTGGCCGACGATAACAAAAATGTGCAATAAATCGATTCTTCGTGTCAATAACCATCGCTCATGCGACACGGTAATTAATCTTTGCGAATTGTTGGACTCATTTGCGTCGCCAATTAAAATCCGCAATTGGATTTCAGTCGGTTTCGAGTGACCGAAGAGTCGATTAGTTGCCTTGTGCGCAATTTCCGGCCCTTTTTTTTTTCTTCTTCCTATTTCTCTTGTTTACTTGCAACCATATTGTGCGACCAGAACTATTTCCAACGCATGTAAATTTATTCAAAAAACTTTTGATTCGTTGCTGAGCGAAGCACGATGATTCATATGACAGGGACACTATGTATGTGATCATGCAATTAATTAGTAGTCAAGCCATGGGTTGGGAAGTAGTTTTTCGAAAACATTTGCATTCAGTTTCGTAGTTTAAAATTGTTCAATCCCTTTCACCGTTTTTTTCTTTTTTCGATTCGCTTGAATCTGTAATTATTATTAGTAGTTTAGTTCTCCATATAATAATATTCGTTTGAATAACTAGGTAAAAGAAGATTCGAGTTGGACGAAATGTAATTTGATGTGTTGTTTCTCTTCTTTTGTAGATTCTTGATTGAAATGTCCTTTCGATGGACATTTTAATATTGCATCGCGATGACTAGCTTGACGTTGGCATTAGATAATGATGTTACAGAGAACACTGAGCAGATCAGCAAGCTTTTCCCGAAGTGTCGTCCACGTAGCGATTTTAACTTGAATCCTATAATCAGCACCGATTGTGATAATGAGCGTACAGACAATTCGCCTATTACTGTCATGAACGTCGACAGAGATAGGGACAATGATAGGTATTTAATTTGCACAATTTAAGTAGCGCCCGTAGCTGCTGCGTTGCCGCCGCGCATTTTAACCGCCGCCAGACTAGCTTATGCATTTTTTCTCATTGTTTATTGTCTGTCAGATGGGTCATGGATGCTGGTTCTTATACTGACAATAGGGATAACGGAAGCCAAGTGCATTCTACCGATGATGATGACATTATCGACCACGAGCATATCGGAGGAACGTACAAGTTACGTGACTCTAGGTAGACAAGCTCAAATTAATTTACTCATTTTAACTTGGCATGTACCTCTTCAATCTAAACAGTAGTTCAGTCTGTCAGTTCCAATAAGGGTGGACCGCACAATATTGCGCCAAACTTAAAACCCCACGTATTTAATTAACATTATCTAGCGTTTTAGTTTTGGCGCAGCACTCTTCTTACCTCCCGCCTATTTGCTCATTTTCAATGGCATGCTCTCTTTGCGACTTATTTTCTATTATTTTCTACTCTATTGAAATGTTTCACAAGTATGTACATACAGACCAATGCAAAATATCTGGGTAATTAATTGACTCACATCCGGAAAGTCCGTAAAATTGTGATCACGATCCAGCTAAACGCACTTCTTGTTTTCACTTTCTCAATACTGTTGATAGTTTAGAAAAAGCAAGACCCTTTGTAAAATAAAAAAATATATATGTGTTTAACTGCTCTCGCTAACTGGCACAACTTCGTACACCACCTTGCTGAAGGAGAACATTTTCAGGATCATAGAGATAGCCGGTGGACGCGAAATTTATTCGCAGAGTCGCAGCAAAGCGTCTCGAAAGTCGCGGAACTTGGGTGGCGCCGATGAGCTGGAGAAAAAGAAGTGCCATCAGAAGTCGCCGGTGAGGCAGGGTGTCGGGGTGTGGGAATTGCGTGGCTCGCGGTGCAACGACTTGAAGAACACGCGCAACTCGCACGAATTCACCGAAACCGTCTTCTCGTCGGAGGTCTGCTCGGTGACGCATCCGCCGTCGGAGGGTACGCAGACGTCGCAGCCGCAACCGCCGCCCCTTCGAACCACTCCCGAAAATGATCCGAAGGCTCTGAGTCCGGACATCGGCATGTCAACGACGCTGCCGGCCGACGTGGTGGTCTTCGACGACATCGGCGAGAGCTGGCAGGCGGAATCTGCAAAGGGACTGCTCGACGATGAACGCTCAATTACCACATCTCCATACAATCACACTGCCTCAAATATCTTTAGCAATGAACTGGACTCGGATCGAATCGCGAAGGTGATTGGCAATCTTCCAATTGCTGTTTACGAGGGCTCTCCCAGAAGGTACGGCCCGAGACAAGTGGATTCGAATTGCACGACGCATCCGCAATTGCCGAGCGCGCAGAGTCTGCTAGCTTCCCCTAGTGTTTATCCTCCTAGACCCGGTTTCCCGCAGAGGGTCGTTTGTTCTCCAAACGAGAACGATGCTCCTTCTTCAATTGCCGACAACTTCATTGTAAGTCATCGTTCGTCTTGCAAGGGGGGGTTGGAAGGGGCGAAATATGAGCCGGCGGTTTGTTTTGCTTTGCAGAGGAACAGTAAGCCGGGTTCTCCCAGGGAGACGTCCTCGACGTTCGATTATCTGTACGAATTTTCGGAAACCCGAAAGGTGCTGGAGGAGTTCTTCAAATGTCCGCCGCCGGAGGAGGAAAATCGACTGGAGGCGGAGTTCCAAGATCTTGAGTACGAGTTGCGAAGACAAGCTAGCGATTCGGGAAATTCGTATGTCGGTCAACGGTTGGCCAAGGGTCGTCCCGAGCACGATTTCTGCATACGAATCGACTCACCTAGGAAACAGAACAGTAGTAATCTCCTAACTTTGCAGGTATCAATCGCAGTGCTGGATGGTTTCGTTTTGTATATTCAGATAGCCTTTCTTTCAGGATCACGATATAACGGAACACGAAAATAACTTCCTCGATCTGTCGATAGGCACGGGGTCGAGCGGTGATCTCGGGGAAACCGAAGTTGGCTTGCAAGTAGGTCATAGTAGGAACTTTACGCTTTCTCCAGAGACAACAGACTGCGATTCGAATTGTGGCGACTTAGATAGCGAAGTATCTTTAATGTTAATGGAAAACGATTTAGGTCCATCGTCTGGACTGTTAGGATCAACCGGCGACATAGCCATACCGACCGACTCCCTCAGGCTGTACTCAAGCATGCCTGTGTTGGAGGACGGCCTGAGTTCGGGTCATGCTAGCGATACCGATAACAATAACCCCACGGTTATGTTGATGAAGCGGCAGATCACTGAAATCGAAAGGGAGATCAACCAAGGCATCAAGAACAAACAGACCAACAACAAAGAAATCTGCCTTTCTCCCGTCAAAGATTGTTTAGTCACCAATCAGATCGACGTGATGAACGGACTTAACAGTTACGAAGACTTGAACCATCAACAAGGCGCCGAAACTCCGTCGGAGAAGACGCCCCCACCACCGGCACCAGTTTCGCACCGGTGCATACCCGGCGAGTCGAATGACGTGGAGGCCGCTATCAAAGACATCCGATTAACTTTACAAAGAACCAAAACATTACCATTAAAATGTCACCCCGAGGAGGAAGTCGAGGAAAACGTCGTTAGTCCTGTGTGGGTACCTAGGTATAATTACTTAGCGAAAGCCTTTGTTTTCGTTCTCATTAAAAGATTTGTGATTATTTAAAGGCAAAGGGGTCTGTCAGCTGCCAGTGGCGATTCCGACCGGAAGGCTCAAAGCGGCGAAGAGGCTGGTGACGAAGGTAAGTGATTGCTTATATTATTGCGTCTCTGTTTTTGATGGTTCGCTGAAATGTTTAGAAGAAGCCGACACGGATTTGGAAACTGATCGATTATTGGGCCAACAGCGCACCGACGATCAAGGCTTTTACGACGACAAGGTAATTACTTTCTTCATTACGTCGCAAATCACTTATCGTTTTTCTCTATAAGCGAACGGTTTTTGGCGTTAGAATTTTCATATCTATAGATAACACGCTAAAGAGCTAACAAAAGCTGTCTAGGTGATTTGTGGTTGATTAGAAAAATTAAATAAATGAGGTTTGAGGTGGGGAAGAATTGTTTAAGTGAACTCTAATAACATTGAAATCATTAGCGAAGCATGATCCCTAACATTTATGTTTATACCACTAGGGCTGGAGAAAACCTAAAAGTCGGACAATTATGCCATCATTGTCTCTGTCCACTCCCAAACAAATGCATCCTTTGGATGAAGGTACCATACCTTTAGTGTCGCCCGATCCTTTGCTAAACTCAAATCCCCCATCACCAAACGTCACATCTGATAAAAGCCAGTCGCCCCAAAGTCAGAAAGGATCCAATTCATCAATAAAACTTAAAAAGGTGTGACCACGGCATGCCCATTAGTGATTAATATGCTTTTGTATTAGTTTGACATACCATATTAATTAATCATAGATACTGGCAATTAGGAATACATATTTTTGCTTCAATTAACACATGTTAGGAGTAAAAAGTAACATTTGATTCGTGATGCATGATTTTCATCCTTTGACTTGCCCATTGTAACTGATACAAAATGAGCGCTTTGTAAACTTACTTGCCCTCGTTGAAGAACACGCTGCATGATTGTGTTCAGTATTGAATGATTATGATCCAGTAATTTTTGTGATTTTAAACGATTAATTGCGTCGTACTTGCGGTAGTTTTGAGACAGGACATTAAATCATCGCCTTCTATTGATTTTGTAAATATCTCATCTGCAGAAAAAGATATTTGCATACATCACCACGATGACCACGCTTGAAACGTTATTATTATTATGCATCAAGTATATTGGCACTAACAGCACTATTTTTGAGTTGATTAATTCCCTTAGCTCGTCAGTCAACCGAGAAATTTCTAAAAGAATCCTTTGTTTTTCCAGGATAAAGAGAACAAAAAGAAAGGGAGAAACAAAGAAGGTGAGTCCCTTTGTACTCTGATGCATGAAGTAAACCAATTAGAAGCTAACCATTTACTAATTTTGCTCTTTCCATATATAATCTTCCTATTCGGATCACGTTAACTAATCGGTAAGTGATTGACAAAACAAAAGTTAACGATAATCACAAACGCAACATTAACTTACCCGATGTTTTCGTTGAGAATTCGCGAACTGATTCGCCCTTTTTGAACTTGTTTAGGTTTCTTGGATCCCACAGTTCTAATCGAAGGGGTTTTGTTTCGCGCAAGATACCTGGGGTCCACCCAGTTGGTCTGCGAGGGACAACCCACGAAGACGACGCGCATGATGCAAGCCGAGGAAGCGGTCAGTCGGATCAAGGTAAAGCATGTTGTATTTTACATATTCTTAATAACGTCTTTTGCACTAAATACACTAATCTATATTTCCCTTTTGTCATGATTGTTTATGGGTCTACGTATGAGTTCAGTTTTGTTTTTCCGTTATTATTTCCGTTCGCATTCATTTGTTTTTGGATTTACATTCATTGAAAGAAAAAAAAAATGAAATGAAAATTGAGCGCGCGTTTCGAAAATTTTTGTTTCGACTTGAATTTTTCTACGACAGCATGTTTATATTAGACGTGTTGAGAGTTGACGAAAGCTGTAAATTTGTTTCTGTAGTTCCGAAGAAACAATGTGGAAATGTATACCTCACGAATATTTATGTTCTTTTGGGTAAATATGTTGGAAAAGCCCAGCGAAAGACTGAAGTGTGCCCCCTTTCCCCACATTCGACAAAGGCGCACGCTTAATGTGCTCTATATATTTGGTTGGTTGCCTGTTCCATGTCTGTAATTTACCCTCGGTTAAGTACACGTTTAAGCACAACCCCCCATCTCCAAAATCCCAGACCCCTTTTTGTATTTTGCTTTAGATGTTCTATATATCTATCTATCTATCTATACGACTACTTATTTATAATTTCATTCTGTAAATGATAAAGAAATTGTACACCACTGAGAATCTCATTCACGAATATTTTAATTAGGATTACTTTTATTTATTTATGAGTAGGTCAATTACCTTCTTTTTGTTTCTGGCTGTTATCTTACAAACAAACAAGATGTATATCCACCCCCTAGATGTAATTAGCGGTTGTTTTAATAGATCGAATGTAACTATTATATAATATTCCGTTTATAAAATTATTTAAGCCGGCTTTTTTTTAATTATTATTATTACTATTGTTTTCTTAATTTATTCTTTCTAATTCTGTACGTTGTTTGAAATTCTTCCAATATTGTGCACCTACGTAAAACAGTTAGTGACCCTCATGTGGTAAGAGAAGGGTGAAATTGCAGGAGGCATCCAACCAAATGTTGCAAAGCTATGGCCCCAGCAGCCCTGAAAGTAGTTTCGATGACGAAACTCCTGTAGATATGGAAGCAGAATCTGTAGTTGAAATGCCTCCACCGCCTATACAGGGTGAGCTTTTCTACAACATTGCCGTTCCTATCAATTTGTTAGCCGCCCCCCGAAAATTCCTTCTTTTCATTTCTCTCTCTTTCCACCCCCACTATTGGTTGGTTTTCAATTTCTGATCGACTATGTGACAAGAGCAATGTGGTGAAAAGTTATTCTGTAGAAGGTACGTGCGTTTTCAACGCGAATCCCCCTCCATTGGGAGCGGGTGCGACTGGCACGGTTTTCCGGCTGCATTTCTTGGGCTCGGTCGAGGTGGACGAGGAAGGGGGCCGCAAAAGACGCAAACGGCTCAAGAAAAATATGGTCGAATTAGCGGTAACCAAAATCAAGGTCGGTTCATTTATTAAACAACAACCTCTACTCCCAAATTCTTCAAAAAAATAATTGAAAAATATACAACTGGACTTTCGTTTCGGAAAACTGTTCTTTTTCTTGTTATTTTTTTCCTTTACACAGACATAAACAAATCATAAAAGAAATCAACTTCAAACTTTTTTTCCGTTTTGCAAAAATTATTTTTTAACACATTATACTAACTTATTTTTATTTCTGAATGCTGTTCTTGCCATTCTTTGGACCGTTAAGGCACTGGTAAGTTGCGCGAACCGTTTTGTTGTGGCGAAAATAATCTTCTTGTTTCGCAGGCACCGGACGGCGAGACGCAGCCAAGCACCGAAGTGGACCTGTTCATTTCGACGGAGAAAATCATGGTACTGAACACGGATCTCAAGGAAATCATGATGGATCACGCTCTCAGGACCATTTCTTATATTGCCGACATAGGAGATCTGGTGGTCCTCATGGCCCGGAGAAGATTCGTTCCGCACGAGATGGAGGAGGCGCCCAAGATAAATCGCACCCCGAAAATGATTTGCCACGTTTTCGAGAGCGAAGAGGCTCAATTCATTGCGCAATCGATAGGGCAGGCTTTCCAAGTGGCTTACATGGAGTTCCTCAAAGCCAACGGCATCGAGGACCACAGTTTCGTCAAGGAGATGGATTACCAGGAAGTGCTAAACTCGCAGGAAATCTTCGGCGACGAACTGCAGATGTTCGCCAAGAAGGAAATGCAAAAAGAAGTGCGCGAATTCATTTTTCTTTTTCTTCTTTGCATTTTTGATAAACGAATCCCACGCTGTTCCAGGTGGTAGTACCGAAAGCCAAGGGCGAAATCCTAGGCGTCGTCATCGTCGAGTCCGGCTGGGGATCAATGCTACCGACAGTTGTGATAGCTAATTTGGCGCCAGCGGGGGCGGCAGCTAGATGCGGACAGCTTAATATTGGGGACCAAATTATAGCTATCAATGGTGTTAGTTTAGTTGGACTTCCGCTCTCTACGTGTCAGAATTACATTAAGAATTCCAAAAATCAAACCGTTGTCAAGCTTACTGTAGTTCCTTGTGCACCTGTTGTTGAAGTCAAAATCAAGCGACCCGACACGAAATATCAGCTTGGATTCAGCGTTCAAAACGGCGTGGTAAAATACTCTTTTTTTTTCTCATTTGATAACCAAAATCGTGCACATTTTTTTTTTTCACAAAAAACAAATATTTGTTTGCAGATATGTAGCTTACTGAGAGGAGGCATAGCTGAACGAGGTGGAGTGCGGGTTGGTCATCGAATAATAGAAATTAACAACCAAAGCGTAGTCGCAGTGCCGCACGAAAAAATAGTAAATTTACTGGCCACATCAGTAGGAGAGGTAACGAATATTGCAAATATGATATATTACCAATTATTACAGATTAATGCAAAAAAACCTTCGCAGATTTTAATGAAGACGATGCCCACTTCGATGTTTAGGTTGCTGACGGGTCAAGAAAATCCGGTGTATATCTAGATGGACTTCATGAAGGTCAAAAAGTGCCTACATATAGTTAATATTTAAACAAAGAAAGAAAGAAAGAGAAGAGAAAAAAAAAAGAAAAAAAAAAAAGAAAACACAAATATTAAAAAGAAACTATCATTGGGAATTGTTCAAGTTGGTCAAAGCCTGACTGGGCCGATCAATACGTATAAATATAATATACACGTACATATGTGTTTCGTAAGTGAACAGATATGTACATGTATGAACGGTATATTTTTATTGTAACTGATAAGTTCTAATTGACAGACTGAAGACAATACGACGCGAAGCTCTGCGCTTGGACGCATTTTCGTGATAGATCATATCTGCTTTGCTGCATTCGCTCTATACTTATTTATTTGTCCATACTGTCAACGGCAACACAAATTATATTCTAAGAAAACCAAAGATGTTGTACATAGGTTGGATCAATGATCGATCTACACCTGAATGCAGAATACACCCACCCGTATGCCTATTTATATGATTATCGTACTATTGATTGATATATGATATATATATATGAATATATAGTATGATTGTATCTGTAATTCTGTATTCTAATAGTGATCTCGGATTTCATTTAATCGCTCTTCTTCGTGATAAGCTGCTGAAAGCAAAGCAAAAGCAAAACAAAAAGTAAAGACGTAAACTAAGGACAATGAAATTAATTAAGTCATTTATCCAACCTTATAAGTTTTATATTTAATATTTAACGACACAAATTGCTTGTTAACTCTTGAGTCTCCTATATTTTACATAGGTAATTTCGATGTAAGAACGAGTATCCGTGTGAGATGAACATTATTATTATAAATTAATTATCGTAATTCTAGTCATAAACTGCTTCATGGACAATTCATTAGCCGCAAGCTTATTTAATCAGTTCATTCTACTCAACCAAAAAAACAAAGAACAAAAAAACAAAACGAATCTATCGCTCTTATCTAAGATTGGTTTTCGAATAATAATAATAAATAAATAAAAAAATAAAAAATAAAAATAAAATGATTAATTACGAGAAAATCTAATTATCGATGTTAGCTTCAATCAGAATCGTCGCGAGAAAAGTGTGCAAAAGATCGCCTAGTATTAACTATATATCTATCGGTATATGGAATAATTCTCATTTCGAAAGTTATTCTCATTATTTTCGTACACAAAAACTACATATACTTAGGTAAAAAGAAAAAAACAAAAGTAGAAGGGAGTATATTTTCTTGTTCATTCATGTGATACGGTATCCAAATAACGTTACTTTGTACAAAATGATATTCGGATTTTTCACCTTTACTTTCAACTATACTATAGTAATGACATTATACTTTATTAGAGATTAATAAAAACGCTACGTTGGTTTTCCTTTCGATTGATTAGTGTGTACAACAAATTTAAATGCCTTAATTACCGACTCATAAATGTCTTGCTAAAAGTTCGTACTACCTAAGCATATCAAAATCAACAAAATGGAAATAACTCTAAAAAAGATGAAAAACAAAACGTATTAACAATTATCGCTGTTCCAGATGTATTATATAAATTATATAATCATTATTTAAATTAATTTTCTTCTACATCTTAATGCTGTAATTATTACTACCTTACTGTGTATGTATGTACAAAGTTATTATAAATATAAATAACATTCCAAAACTGCTTATTAATTTTGATTTGCCAGAATATCCAATTTCCTGAAAAAATTTTGAAACTTTTGAAGTTTTCCCGCAAAAAACCCAAAACAAAACCTTTTTTGTGCCTGTGTGCTTGCCTATTGTGTTATTTAAGATTGTTTTTTTTTTTTCGATTTCTGTTCGGTTTGTAATCCGTGAAGCGTTTTAATGATTTTAATATGCATCGACTGCAGTGCTTTGATTGTTTTGTCATAAAAATTCCCAAGTAGGCGTTTCAAGATCGATGTAATTAATAAATATCTAAAAATGTTTGAGGAAAGCGAGTCGCGTGTTAAAGAAATTACCCATGCTGAAAAAATATATTAATTAATGTAAAACAAGAGAGTATTTACGTTTCTCATTGAAGAAAGTGCAAAAACAGTGCCAATTTTCGCCATAACAAAGAAATAATTATTTAAATCGCAAAATGCAAGTGAAAGTGATTCTGAAAAATCGATCTGCAGATAAGAAAAAGTTGGTAAGTACTTTTCAATCTATTATTCAGTCAATTTTAACAGTTTCAATTTAGACACAGTATTAATTTATTTAATATTCAACATTGTGGTAAAAAAATAACATATTTTTAAGGTCTAATGGTCTAATGCTATAAACAATAACTCTTTTTTGATTAGAGTTTAATCTAATTATGGTACTATAATCTTTAGTCAAAATAAGAAAATATATTACTTGGAAAATTAATAATAACTTTTAAAAACTATTCGTTATGGATACGTTGGTCCGCAAATAAAAAGAAAATTGCTGGAAAATAAATGCGTAAATATAATACTTTGTCGAAGTAATTGAATCACTCGATATTTCGGAAATCACTTAGGGACGGTCGGTTCTTAGTGGATTCGGCTCTGGATGCTGTGTTCTGTTTCGAATCGCCACTAGTAATGCGCTCTTGGAAAATTCTGAAGAGCTTCGCGTACGCGTCTCTGTACTGGCGATTACTTCCGGCGTAAATGAACGGATTAATGACGCTAGACATCCACGCCAATATAGATGCAACTACGTGCACGAACGGATAACTATTGTTCTTATCGAAAACGTTCGCAATGGTCAGCGGAAGAAAACTGAGCAGGAAGGCTATGAAGATCGTCAACATGAGTTTCGTCAAACGGCGATCGTCTTGTTCTCTTTTCCGGCTGCGAGCTTCCTTTAAAGAACTTTTAATTTCCATTTAATGTAAAATTGTTTCTACTGTTTAAATGCGCGAGGCGCGACATATTTTCTCAAGTATATCTGTATATGATATGCATGGAAGAGATGGGACCTACCTGTGCGATTTGATATTGTTTCTGGTCTTCCTGACGTTGCAGTAGATTCTGGCGTAGCAGATTGTAATCACGAGACAGGGCAGAAGGAATCCGACCAAAAAAATAATCGTTTTCGGTGACTTACCGTTCTTTTCCAGTATTGTGCACGAAAATGTGGTCGTATCTTCGCCCAGCTGTCCCCATATTCCCAACAGGGGTGGAACCTACAAATAAACAATAGACGACAATAGTATTAGAAGGAATTTCGGTGCGTTACGCTAGTTTTTGAACTTGTTCAAGCGAAAAATTAAAACTAATATTAAAAAAGCTAAACGGGGAAATTTTGAAAGCGGTCCAAATTAGAAAAGTTATAATAATTTAGATGTTACAGATAAAAAGTAAGCTCAACAAACACAAAGTAATTCCAACGTGAAAATTTAGTATTAAGTGATGTACCCTATGCATTGAGGGTGCGACCTACCATTATGAGAAAAGAAATAACCCAAATAGAGAGCAGCTGCACCCAAATAGAATATTTCGTGTAAAAAGTTCGATACAATGAGTTCCAAGAGATCAGAATGTATCTGGAATAGAAATAAGAGCATTGGCAAACATTAAACAACCGAATAACAATTAATAATTATTCGGAAATTGCGTATATGTAATTTAAAAGCGGAGCGAAGAGCTGTTTTGTTATTTTTCATGGAAAACAGTAGCAAAGTATTCCGAAGAGAGGAAAATAACCGATGACAATAGAATTCCTTGTAGAGAATATGAGCTATGCGTTCGTACTGCAACTACAAACAATAATTAAGCCGCTCATTTAACCTTTAACCCTTAAGGCACGATATAAAACAATGGCACTGGCGGATTATTAAATATACTTGCAGTGCGTCAGTTCCTTTTGTCCGTAATTCCGTATAAACGCGCTGATAAAGTAACATCAAACAGCAGTTCAGCTCTATAGAACTGCATCTTTCATCCGAAGCTCATCGAGAACATAAGTATCTATTCATAGTGTAATCGTGCAGATGAAATTAAAAGCGCAGAGTGCACTTACTTAAGTACTAATTCAAATGAATGGTAATTCCAGACGGAGGAACGCACATGTTCTCGAATGCTTGCGCATTATCCGTCTATCTCTAGATCGAATTACGAGGAAACTATTTTTCCGGTTTTCTTTTTTTCAAATCTTTATTTCTCTCGTCGAAAGAATTCGTTCGGTAGCCGCTCACCTGTTGATCGTAATGGCGACCATGTTCAAAACGGAAACGGTGACGTTTCCGTAAAACAGTACCGGAAACATTTTGCATAGGATGTCGCCGAGGGTCCACGCTCTTTGAATGTACCTGGTGGCGGTCAACGGCAAATTGATGAGGCAGAACAGGAAGTCGGAGACTGAGAGCGAAATCACGAAGGCCGTTGTGGCATTTGTTCGTAACTTCGGGTACCTCACCAGCGCCAAAATCGTGACGAAATTTCCTGCAAGAAATTGTCCGGCGTTATTTTGCGGACGAAAAACGAATCTGCGGTTTTTGTTGTTTGTTTGATTTACCAATAACGCCGATTACACAGAACACAATCGCGCAAACCGAGGCGAGAATCGTCGCTTCCTGCGGATACACGGCACTCATCTTCAATGTCTCACCGCGGTGGCTTTTTTCGTAGTTCTGTGCACTTTTACAATGGCAAATTCGGGTTGGGCACGTCCGGCAGAAATTTCGGTGCCATTTCTGAACAATTGCTATGCGAACACTAACATGACGCACGTCCGTGTGACGAATGATATCTAGGATTTGTTTTGGAGTTATTGAAGATGTGCGTTACGCGCTCTAACTGCGCTCGCTAACTTTGTATTTGTTGTCGCCTCAGACTGCACCGCTAATGTTATGCTCTTCGGGTTTCGGAGAGTGGGGTTTGGCTATTGTTAATTGTGCTGAGGGCACTTTCCGTTCCGGGATCATCTGAGAGGAACCCATGGGTGCTCAGGTATAAGGTACCAACGCGCTGCACCAATTTGTTACCTATGCAGAAAGTGTGCGCGCTTTTTTTCCAAGCAATTTAGTTTCTTATATTCGCTTCTGAAAATTAATTGCATCATCACTTCGGTTAATTTTCAATTAAGCAGTCGAATAACGCTTTTGAAGTGAACGAAAATAAAATAATAATAATTGGTTGTGAAAAAATGAAGCAATTAAAAGCGTTTAAAACGGTCGATGTATTGCAGCATCTGGCGGAAATTTCGTTTTCTTTTTTAGTTCCTGTTTTTAATTAATTAATATCTTCCCATCTTGCTTCTGGAGGAGACAACAAATATCCAATATATGGCCCGAAAGTTCAGTTTTCTTGGCAGGAATCATTAAAAAAATTCGCAATTTGTATTTTTATTGTTTAAAACTTAAACTATGTATTTATTTACCGACGTAAGAATAGATTTTGGTTTAATGTACTTACTAAAAATGAACAGAACCTTTACAAAACAGTATTTAAGGCAAAATATATGCTACAGATAAATGATAACAACAAACAATCTGTTTTACTTAGATAACAAAAGGAAGAAGCAGACTCATTGGTCTTTATTTCTCTTGATGCATTGAAACTGTGGTCGTAAATCATTTGAATTGGCAGTGAACCATTTAAATAATTTACTAATTACAGCAGTTAGACGAAAGGTAAAATTTGACAGAAACAACATTGAGAATCGAGAGTTTGAAAAGTTTTTTGTTTTGTTTTTTGTTGAAAATACAATTAGTTGGTATATTTCGGATAAATTATAAGTACAATGACAATGTCGTTTCCACTTCAAAACGAATAGAAGTTTCAATTTGTATATATATATAATTATAGTAGTCATATAGAGTGACACATTTGATATTACAAAATTGCAATTACAGATCTTAATTGTTTTTTTTTTTGGTTTTTGGTTTTTCATATATATATATACACCCTGTACAATGGGATTTTTTATAACCGGAAAACAATCCATCTCAAATGAAGAAAATTATCTTTTGTTTAAAAAAACTACACTTTGTTATTTAAATGTACTTTAGTCTTCTTTGGACCAGAAGAAATATTTAGGCACTTGGTAGAATGTTCGGGATAAGATTATAGGAGACCGAAATGTTAAAGGGAACGGGGCTTCGTCCTTCAACCGAAGAATCGTCTTCGCGTCAATCGCGACAGGGCGAACTGGCCCGCTATAATTGCGGCTGCAGGACGTCGTAGGGCGGCGCCTGCTGCGAGTGGATGCGACGCTCCTGCTGCAGTATGTGATGCGCGGCCCGATCCATCTCTTCTTGCGTCATGTCGAGGGCCTCCTGCATCTCCCTGGACGTGTAGCGCACGAACTCCGGATCGCAGTACTTAC
This sequence comes from Holobus sp. GC000080, assembly GCA_030556065.1. Taxonomy (NCBI): domain Eukaryota; kingdom Metazoa; phylum Arthropoda; class Insecta; order Coleoptera; family Staphylinidae; genus Holobus; species Holobus sp. GC000080. The sequence continues at coordinate 95,477 of JASKGO010004312.1, forward strand.
CAAGCCCCTGCTCGACTAGGATGCGACCCACAAGGCTCTCGGCCGATCCGACCACCTCGAAGGGCGCGGGACGTCGGTCGGCCGGACTTCCCGGCAGAGAATGCGCCAGTCGCTCAACTCCCGCGTGGCCGTTGGGCTCGGACGCTGAAACTGCACAGCAGAACAGTTGAAAAACAATGGAACGGTCGCTTCTACACTAATCTATCTGTATAGGTAGCATGGAACGGATGCTTTATTAAACGCTGACATCCACTAGAGTATTGTAACGAGCGCAAGAGACATATATTTTGCTTGCATTTGCATAACGATAACGGAACAGCAACGACATCGAAGGCTTCGAAACGAAAAACAAAGGTTTCATTCAAAAGGCACATCAAGATATGGTAAAAAACAGCATTGGTATGGGTGCCTGCATATTATAAATTATAATAAGTACTTTGTGTATGCTTGCTGCAAGTGGCAAGTCTAGACTTGATACGGATATGTAGGCACCGCATAATGTTTGCGGCTTTAGCGGCTAAAACATAAGGCTCAGGGCTTAAGGCTCAAGACAGACATGCGATTGCGTATGCGGATCAGGATCAACGACAAACGAAGGGCTTAACGTTTCTGGCTGTTTTGCTAGGACAGATGCATAAAGAGTATTGAAAAGAGGTAATTGCTAGTAGCTGAGGGGCACTAAGGGCTAACCTCTGCCATGGAAGGAAGCCCTGTGATTTAAAAGGGAACAACGCGCATGCCGGGCGTTCCCTTCGTTGTCCGAGGGCTGCAGTGAGCTGGACCAGTCGAACGGTTCTGGCAAGAAGCCTGCAACTGCCATAGCTTGTGCTTGTGCTAGTTTCAGACCACTTGCTATGCGACTAAAGCTGGGTGCGTGTTGCAGAGGCGAAGGACTAGCCGACATGCAACCGCCGCCCAGACCCAGCAGAACGCGTCGTGGCGGAGGCGTCGGAGGCATCAACTGAGAGTGGTCGCCCTGCAGACTAGCACAAACACAACGTAATCATCACATCACCTCAAACCAAACAAAAGAGAAGTACATTTCGAAATGAAAGTAAGAAAGAAAAGAAAAATGAAAAGAACACAGTGATAAACGAAAACAACTCTCAGGCACACGCTTCACACTGTTTCAGTGGCTTACCATTATAATGGGGGTGTAGAAAGTCAGATTTACTGAAAGCGAAATCATATAACATCATGTTACTAATATTGTTTTCAACCCCGCGTCTCTCGCAAACACATTGAAACCAAATTCGCCAAAATGTTCGTTCAAATGATAAGTATTCACAGTCATCCACAATCAACCACTATAGGTATATGTATCTATTTACTTTAGAGAGCCCTTATCGGGATTTTGTTTTGCGTTCAGGCTACTTACTCGATTACTTGGTAGTTGCTTTTGTCGGATTCTCCGTTGTACATGTTGCTCAGGGACTTTAAGGGAATGGCTTCCTCGTCCTTGGAGGCCTCGTGGTTCTGTTGCAACGAACTGGGACTGGTTCTGTTTTGAACAACATTTCTTGTCATTGACGTTATATGGTTCATTCCTTCGGTCACTGCACGCTGAAGGGAATTGTAGGGTAAATAGTCTATGCTGGACGCCGGTGTTATCTTGATCTGCGTCGAGTTCACTTTTAGCGACTTGGCCCTGTTGAAACTGTGGGCTCGCCTCATCGAAGACCACACGCTCCCGAACAGCGAATGGTTCCTCTGCGAATCGATCAATTACCGATCGATAAATCCTTTGATGAATACTTACCCTATGCATAGGTTCCGGATTATCGTCGATCAGTTCATCGAGATTACCGGAAATGGCTCGCTTAAGTTCCGGACCGGCCTCGTGAAGGGTCCGCAGTCCAGCCTGTAAGGTGACCGTATGTTGAGCGTCCTTGTCGCCATCCTTCATCTCCTGCTCCTTTCGTTTCTTGAATCGCCTGAAGTAGTCCTGGATGAGGAAGGTGGCGTAGAACTTTCCGACGGTGACCTCGTCGTCGACACCTGGAGGCGGCACCACTTGGTCCAAAAGTTTCGGACTCGTCCGCTTCCAAATCTTTTTGATGACTGCTCTCAGTTCTGCATTGGCGTCGTCAATGTTGCCTTCGGTTTTGATTCGTAAAGAAGTTCGCACGACCGCGAACAATGTTGCGTTAAATAGTACTGTTCCATCACTGTTCAAAGGCATGTTCATGGATACAAGTCTTTTGCATGCCACTCGATGCGGACATAATTTGCCGAATCCGAGGGGTGGAGAAATTTTTCGTAGTAATGTGACGACATCTAAATGTTTGATCCTGCCTTTGGCATCGGGATCATATTCGCTCCACAGCCTTATGAATTCATCTAAATGATGTGGTCCTAATATAGACCAGTCTCTTGTTAAATAATCGAAATTGTCCATAATGACGGCAACGAACAAATTGATAATCTGAAATTTGCAATTGCTGAAATGGCGCTTTCGTCCAATAAGGCGTGCCTTACCAGAAATGAACAAAGTACGTAGAATGATATAAAGTAGGGGTACGCAATGTCGGATCCGCAATTTTCGGTTGTGTTTTTCGGTATTCGCGAATCGCATTTGACCTCTTTTGTGGCGGCGCAATCAAGCATGATGTCTTGCCAAGCTTCACCAGTAGCTGACCGAAAGAGTACCAATACCGCTTGAGGGAAGGATGCAAAGTTGTTGTTTCTTGTAATGGAGCCCTCTCCGCCTTTACTTTCTATTTTTCCAAACATCTGATTGGAGCGTTTCATTAGTTAATTTTTATACGTTACGGCACGAAGTCCTCTCATGCGCACACCGCACTACATACCTGCATCCCTATGACGGCGTAGATGAAGAACAGCATTACAATGAGTAGTGCTACGTAGGGCAGGGCTTGAAAAGATTTGATGAATGTCCAGAGCAAAGTTCTAATGCCTTCACCTCTGCTTAGCAGTTTTACCAAGCGCATTACGCGGAAAAGTCGAAAAAAGTTTATGGAAATTATATTGGACGGCAAACCAGGCTATGGAGTTATAAGTAGATTTCAATCATAGAAAGAATTTGATAGTAACAGTCGGAAAAACTTACGTTTACTTCCGAATAAACGATGTCGATAAAACTTCCCAAGACTATTACGAAATCGAATACATTCCAGGCATCACCAAAATAGTTCTGGAAACACACAGGGGAATAAAGTGTCGGGCTAAAAATCAAACTAGGGCAGTGGCTACCTTAAATCTAAAAGCTGCAAGCTTGAAGACAAATTCCAAAGCGAACAACGCCGTAAATATCATATTGAGAATATCAAGCGTATTAGAATACGGTTCCGGTTGTTTATAAAACTTCATCGCCAGAGTGATCGTGTTTATCAGAATGAGTATAAATATCGTATACTCAAAGGGGCTCGATGTTACAAACCACCAAACTTTGTATTGTATCCTATGCTTTGGAATGTATCTTCTGACTGGTTTCGCTTTCAGGGCGAACTCGATGCAGTTGCGCTGATTCTTGTCCAACTCGCAATTCTTGTACTCTTGCTCGCCCTCATTCTGGAATGTAACGATAACGAAACCGACGAAAATGTTCACCATGAAGAACGCAATGATAATTATGTAGATAATGTAGTATGCCGCCACGATGGGCCGAAAATTGTGAATCGGGCCGCGGTCCTCTTCGTTCGAATCGATGGAGACGTACAGCAGTCCCGGCCATCCTTCGAAGGTTGAAACGGTGAAGAGGGTGAGCATAGCCTTGGCAACATTATCGAAATGGAAACGGTTGTTTTCCCATTCGCGATGTTTTATCGTTGGTTTGCTGATGTCGCCCCCGTCATAAATGATGTATGTACCGCTACAAGTAGTGAAAAAAGTGAATTTTAGATTCCGAGTCAAAATATTTTGATTCAAACTTAACATACTTGCATTCTTCTGCTGTTAACTTGGACCCATCAGTACAATGCGAAAACTTTCCCTGTAAATCCAACAATGTCACATTTGCTTGCCGCTAAAAGCTCGCCGACGAGAATGTTACGGAACATGCAAAATTCATCAAAGGCATTAGAATAGAGTGTTAGATGCATTGCATGCATGTGACAAAATGGTATTAAGTTTATTAAGTAATGCTGTAACCACTTGTAGTCATAACTAGTCATACATAATAAGTTTTTCTGGCGTTAACAGAAATAGCGGCCACTATAGTAGATAGAGATGTATATATGGTATGGCACAAGAAGCTTATACAATCGCATTGCGACAACAGTAAAAGAAGAGATTACAAGAAGTACGGATTTAACTCCTCAATGAGCTGCAATATAAAAGAAAAATACCAATGATAGATGATAGTAGTATTCACTAACAACAATCAGTCAATCAAATCAAGACATACTAAGTTTACTTGAAGGGATAAGAGACAACTGGGGAGCACAAGTAACACAAATAAATACTATATGTATGCACGTTGACTATTATCTATATTATATATAGTATTATGTCGTCGTTGATAAGAAGCCGAGCCGAGCTGAGGCAATTGACGAAGCTCACCAGCGATACTACAGTGATCTTTGAATGCATAGACATACAATAAATAATTATAATAGTAAATATAATGGTGAACTGGAATATGTTGACAGGAGTTGACGAGATGCGTCCGTCCGATTGGCACGTATGGAAGTTGCGCTCCGGACGCGTCCCGTCAACGTCGAGTCTAAATCCAGAACATGCACTTTTCTACCAATTGGTGCAGCATCAAGCACTTTAGCATGTACCTATTTACCTTGAATAACTGCACTCCGATTACTGCGAACATGAACTGTAGCAGGTAGGTAACCAACATGATATTGCCGATCGTCTTAATGGCTACTATCACGCATTTGACAACATACTAGCCACGAGGAAGATTGATGAAACAAAAACAATGAAACAATAATGTCAGTGAAGGGTTTGATTAAGGTTGTTCTATCAGTTTAGAAACAATGGTACTTCGCTGCCGCAGGCCACCTATAGAGAGTCGATGAGATGTATCAAATAATTTCACGATGTTCCTTGGTACATGTTGTTGCTTGCTGAAAGAATCCTCATTCCTAGGTATGACTACAAGTGCAAGTCAAGGAGCCAACAAAAAAGTAAAACAAAACAAAAAAACTCAAATGCTGCAACCACATGCAAGGCTACAATTTCTTAGGAAATAAACTTATCCTGGACCTATTGATTAAATCAAATCAAATCGTATCAAACAAAAAAAAAAACAGATTAGCTAACGGTCCAGATTGAAAAGTGAAGGAGTCGGGCGGGACTCCAAGTCGTTAAAATCATCTTGGGGTTAATAGAGTTGTTGCAGGGGCGGTTTTGGCTTTTGGCGCGAATTCAGGTATCCACAGGTGCATTGCTCACAAACAAGAACGGTCTGCTGCCGCCTACCTTAAACAACTGGACTCCGATTACAGCAAACATAAATTGAAGAAGACAAGTAACCAGTACTATGTTGCCAATGGTCTTTACCGCGACAATCACACACTGGACTACGTGCTATAGAGAAAAAGATAAGTAAGAGCAGAATCGAATATCGAAGTGTCGTCCATCGCATTATTCATAAACCCTAGATTATGCTAAAGTCGAGTATCTCCTTTAAGGACGCGGAGGAAACTCGAGAAATACCTTTAATCCTTTCGCTCGATTGATCGCTCGAAGTGGTCTCAGAACTCTCAGGACTCGCAGAATTTTCACCACCGACATGGCTCCACCTTGACTGCAATAGAATTGTTTTATTGAACATCCGCCCCGAGCAAATAGATTTTAAGGTCTTACTTAAATATTGACACCAGCGAAACGCAAACCACCACCAGATCCAATACGTTAAAGGCTGAACGCAGAAAGGCACCGTCGTGTAGAAATACGCCGTAAGAAATCGTCTTCAGTAATAACTCGGTCGAAAAAATCGCAGTAAAAAAGTAATCGCACCAACCCAGTACCTATAATAAAAAGTTAACGTGGCATTTCTTTTGATTTTGCATAAAAATGTTTTGTTTCCTACTATATTCATTTGTGATTTTGAATCGATCGGATCTTCCATGGCCAACATGGCAGATGAAATCATGATGCAAACCAGAATCACATTGCCGAAAATGCTGTGATTGCAAAACCAGTGGCAAAATATTCGAAATCTGGCGAAACAAATCAACATCATATTAGATTACTGCTAGCAGATTCGTTTCTGGAATAACAGTGGTACAACAATCATTAAGAATCTCCGCCAGTTGCTATTCAGAATTCTTTGGGTCAGTCGTCCTATTTAGTTCGCTAAACCTAGTCCTATCTATCTACCACAAAACACACCACTACAGGAAATTGATCTAAATGAATATCTAAATGATGGGGAGAAATGATTGCTAGCATAATCATTGATCATATTAGGGAGATCGAAAAGAGAAGTCTTATAAGCGACACAATTTATGAAAAGGGGATCGAGTAGATCAGATGTAGATAGAATATGGGAAATTGTAATGTGTGGCAGTATATGTTAGGGAGTAGAAGTTTTATCGAGTTTCTATACTAAAGAGAACAAGCGAAATAGCACTCCAACCAACTACTAGGTCACTGGCTACCAGTTCACCTGTTCGTGGGGGAGAAAATGAAGAAGGACGACGCCGGCGGAATCGGCAGTTTCTTAGAACTGGCTTTCGAGTCGGACGTACGCCTTTCACGTACATCATCCGCCTCGTTATCGATGACGTCCATAACATCTGAAATTGTGCACACTAACTTAATACTAGATTACGAAGTGACATAGCTGCATGAAATGATAGGGGTTTCCTCAAAAAAGCGTGCATTTCTCTATCAATCGAGCGGGCACCTGTAAATTACAAATAGAAGACTTGTACGATGAGCAGCTACGCGATTATTTGCAAGAGCTTCTAAAGAGTCAATAATTTTTCGGGAACAACATTCGCAAAGTCGTTCAAAATTTGAACACCGACACGCCCCGTCATCTGCAGCTATGTCCTGTTTTTAGAGGCCTACCTGTTCTTATGGGAAAAAATAAAGAAGGCACTCCCTTTGGGTATGGGATGAACTTTGGTGATGATGTTTACCTCGGACAAGCGCCGAGGTCTCGCAGTTTCCCTAGTTACTTCTACCTCTAATTTTTCTGAAAAGCATTGCCAATTCGAATTGCCTAGCTTTGCATTTTTGATTATATTGGATCGGACCAATGCACTAGTTACTTGACAGAAGCGTTAGTTCGAAATATGCAACACCTACCTTTGCCGTTATTGATTTGAGTGTCGGACACGTTTTCCTCGTTGTTCAAGCTTAACTTTGTGTGCGATTCCGTCTCCTCTTCTTCGCGCTCCGAGCTAATTGCATATAAGTTGATTTTTATTAAAAAATAAATTGTGAACCCATTTGTGGCATAATGATATCGCAACAAACCGTTCGGATTCGTAGGCGCCGTCCTCCTCCTCTTCCATGTCCTCCTCTTCGACGCTGTGCTCTTCCTCAATATCGATTTCTTCGTCTTGAGCCGGTGTGGGACTTTTTGATTTCTGCTTCTCGGCCTCGGCTTCTTCTTCTTCTTTCTCGATTGCAGTGAGCGATTCAGCGTCGGCTAAATTGTCCACGGCGATGGCCAAGAAAACGTTTAATAGGATATCTGCACAGGAATGCTAGTCAAGGAAAATCATTTCGAAAGTTGAACGCGCGATTTGTAAAAATTTCGTCAGAAAAGGATACAGTTACCACATATGAACAATATAATGAAGTATATGCAGGCCAAAATTCCGAATGACCCGACGCCTCCATACGCTTGTATTCCGTCATACATGACCATATTCCAATCTTCGCCAGTCAAAATCTGAAAGAGAACAATGCATATTGAAAGTTATCAATCGGATCCTGCTATCTAGTTAAATGGCTGAATGCGGCAAATGGTACCTGGAAAACAGTTAGCAAACTCTGCCAGAAACTATCGAAATTCGATCTGGGTTTGTTCTGAGTATTACTAAAATTGAACCGGCCGCCGAACACTTGCATTCCCAACAAGGCAAAAATGACGATGAACAGGAATAGCAGCAGCAGTAGAGAGGCAATCGATTGTATCGAGTTCAATAGGGATGCAACTAGATTGGAGAGCGAACGCCAATATCTGAAACAAACAGAAACGAAACCATACAGGTTGTTTTGATGTTTTTTTTTTCTTTAGCCAACGGCTTTTATTAACGGGGGAACACGTACTTGGTCACTTTGAATACTCGCAGCAGTCGGACGCATCGCAGCACCGACACTCCCAGCGGCGGCATTATTTGCGAATTTGTCAGAACGGTTTCGGTGATACTTCCGATGACGACGAAACAATCGAAACGATTAAAAAGCGATACAAAATATCCCTAGAAAAGAAACAATCGAACGTACTTGTTATGGCGGAAATCGTGATCGTCTTTATATGTAATAGCTCACCTGAAAACCTAAGCTGTACATTTTCAATAACATTTCCATTGTAAAAAGTGCAATAAAAAACATGTTTGTATATTCTGAAAATGGCATAAACAAAACATAGAAGAATTAGTAGGAATTGATCGAGTGAATAGTATCGTCTTTCGGTACCTTGAAAGTCATCTAGCCAATAAGGTTGGTCGTAATGTTCAGTCGCTAATACAACCGTATTTAGAAACACTAAAACTATGATCAGCCAATAAAAGGCTTGCGATTTGACTGCTTTTCGGCAACTGCGTCGCATCCTTCTATTGATGCGCTCGAAATCCTTTTTCTTCTTGCTGAACCAGGATTCCTGCACTATTTCAGCTTCGTCGCCCAACTGATCGGTGGAATCCTTTTCATTGGCCACTTTGGCTTTGGAGTCTTGAGTGATTTGGTCTTCTCCCTCGGGCTCGATATCTTCCGCCTGCGTAATCCAGTCCAAGTATCCTCGCAGATCTTCCTCAATTTGCTGTTTTTCTCTCAGCTTATGAAAGTCGCCCCGCGCCTTCGCTTTCTCCCTCTCCTTGGAGAACTCTCTGGGCAATTTAAAGGGAAATCGTTACGGCAAACGAATGGCGAATTTCGGCCTATTAAACCGCGCCAAGTGAACAAACATTGCTTACCCGCTCAGGACGCCGAGAATCAAGTTCATTACGAAAAATGCACCGAAGATAACCATGGAAACGAAATAGGACCACTGCCACGTTTTGCCCAACGAGTCCTGGATCTGGAAGCAGAAACGGATTGATTGTTTGCGCGCCCGAAAGCGATCAAACGAATTGAATTGAATTACGTTATAGAGCACTTCCGTCCATCCTTCCAAAGTAATGCATTGGAAAACCGTTAGCATGGACAAGCCGAAATTGTCGAAATTAGTGATGCCGAAGTTGGGACCGTCCCAGCCGTCGCGGCACACCATGTGCGGATCGATTTCCGAACAATTGAATCCCATCTCGCCGCACGGATGAGGATCTTCCATAATTTCGTCTGCAAATTGCATTTGGAGAAGCGCGGTCTTAAACTGTTTCCGCCTTCTTCTCTACTTACTCGTTATGTTGTGATAACAAGTCGTGTGCAGTTTTCCTGAGAATAATTCCAATCCAATAATTGCGTAAATTATAATGACAAACAATACTAAGAGAGCAATGTGTAATAAAGGCACCATGGCACGAAGAATAGAATTCAGAACAACTTGAAGACCTGCAGTACAAGAAGAATTGTATAGTGAGAGGTCAGTAAATAAATTCAGACAGGATCGGAAGGTAATCCGCCGCTCTATAAGCTACTTACTCGGTACGCCTGACACAAGCCTTAGAGGTCTCAATACTCTGAACGCCCTCAAAGCTTTCACATCGAAACTGTCTTTTATTAAATGTTGTAGCACGGTGCTTATCATTCTGCGGGACATAAACAAAAAACAGCTTAGCGCCAACTAAATTCAATTCGAATCCAAAGCGAACGTACCCTATAACTACAATTGTAAAATCTAGTAAGTTCCATCCGTTTCTTAGATAAGCACCTTGATGCATCATGAATCCGTACGCGATTATTTTCATTACGCATTCTACCGTGAATATGACTAAAAATACGTATTCGATTTTTTCCTGCAAGAAAAAACCAAAGGGAAAATGCGCGCAAATGGTGCATTAGTAACATTGGAAACTTGTAAATACAATGCTCCGAGACCACTCACCAAAATCGTGTTTGTAGCGTTTGAATCGCCACAGGGAAATGGCGTGTACACAGCCAAGGCAATGCAATTTGCGAAAATCGTCAGCAGGATTAAGTACTCGAAGGGTCTGCAAGAGATCGTTAAGGAAAATATCTTCGAAATGCGTTGTTGGTAAGCAGAAACAGGGCAAAAAAATAGCAAAAGGATACTTCCATTCGACGATATCAATGCACAGCTTTCTGACGGGGTTCTTAAGGTATAAGAAAAAAAGGGCACGTGGCGGCCGGTCTGGCGGCGGTTTGCCGCCGCGGCGCACGGGCCGCTTGGGGGCAGTCGGTGTGCGGGCCCCCGTTTGTCCCGGGCTCGTCACACCCGCCCCCACAGTGCTCATCGCGGTTGCTGTTGCACTAAGAGGGCCTTGCCATGCGCACCCTGCGTATGCCGGTTGTACTGAGAACAGTCGATTGTTGGTCTGCTCGTGAAGTTCATACTGCAGCCCTGCAATAAAAATTCGTACATGCTCAATTGACGAACACTCCCAATTCCCGCCCCGCCATCCCTTTATTAGTATTATAATTTCGCTATCTGCGGGTGTTATCCTGATCGATGAGAAGCTCGAGCGTCATATCTGCACTTCACGCATATTCAGTTCTTACACCGGTTCAATCAAAGTCGGCATCTTTCTTTGGACTTGACGGTTCCAGTGGTTTCAGCTACTAACCCTTGTCGTTCGGAAAAGCCGCCCCATTGTGCCGACTATTTCAGAAATCTATGTCAAGTAATTCCAAGCGGTACTTCGCGAACAGCATTGGTACTCGATAAAACGCGCCGCAGAAAAACAGACTGTCTCTTTAGCCTTTTGTTATCAAACACAAAGGGTTGAAAAGTTGAGGTACAAAAGAATGCATTTATTTACACACATTAAACAACGGCGTCAGTTAAACAGTAATAAAGTTCGTAAATAATCAATAAGGTTTGAAAATCGATCGGCAAAAATTCCCCAATGGAGAAATTCGATCTACTTGTTGATGTCGATTGCGTTGTTGAGTTTTCCCGACGTTAAATGGACTGTTTATTGGCAGTGGGCAGGTGCAATAAATGCATGCATATGAATTTCACCAACTATTCGAACTCTAATTAGCAATCCGATTTCGAATTGCGATCGTCAAATCCGAATACGAAGCCGACAACAAATTGGCAAATAACCATCACAAAGGCAACCGACATAGCTATACTTGTACCAGTACAAACAATAGTAATCGCGAGCGCGTTAATTAGGAATGGCAGAATATTTGATTACAATTAGCCGGGAATATTTAATTGCAAAATAAACAGCAAGCGGTTTGTCGAACCTTGATTAATTTCATCGCTTCGGTATAAACAAGTTCAAGTTCCCTAATTAAATATAGAGTTAGTTTTGAATTACCTTAAAGCCTTTTCAAATGAATTGTTAATTAGAAATAAGTGCTGACATTTGCCGAAAGAGCGAAATGTTACTGCAATTATAGAGATACGTCTATTTTAGCCAACGGGAGCAATCAGATGATTGTGGGGAAACTTCAAAGCTTTCAACTGGTGTTTCCGATTTTTGTCCGCATTATAATTATAACGTGTGCACCGTTAATTGCATCGCATTAAAGTTAAGCTCGTCAAAGACAAAGCGACATGTTAATCGGATGCTGCACTTTCTGTCCCCGTGCGCTCGAACGTGCGAGCGACGCGTCAAAAAGTTGGAACTGAATTTATGGGGTGATCGAATTAGCGGAGGGAATCGTTTGCGTTCAAAGGGCCACACTATCGCCATTTGTTTCAATGGATTCCATTTCAGTGGAGGCTCTCACGGGCAGACCGTGGCACGGAGGAGACACAGGTGAATCCTGTGTCGTCAAAAGACGAAGTGTACATAAGGATATACGAGTACAGATGAATAGCTATAGAGTTAGGATCTTCAAAAGGATGGAATATAGTAACCTACATGCCAGGATATCGATCCTCTAAGGGCGTGGTTAAACCGATACAAATTATATATGTATATACTACACGCGGATAAATAGATATTATGTGCATGTAGGCCGTATAGAAATTGCGCGGCTATGTGTTGTATGTTTTGTGCAAACACCACCCACACACGCACGCACACACAATCGCACAATATCGTATTATTCTTATGAATGCGACCACTTATCTTAAGAGAAATCTGAGTAAGCATCAATCAAAGAGAGTGCGTCAACTCGAGCAAGCGAACGCAAGTCTTGTGGGGCATGGGAGAAGGGCGAGGCCCTTGAGAGAGGTTGCGATGCGGCGGCGACAGCAGCAGCCGCAGCGGCAGCGGCACACCGTCAGAAGGAACCCGATGCGGATGTACGTATGAAATGGGAGACCACTTGCGGCCGGCCGTCACGGGCCGTCGTGGGCGATTGACGAATGGGGCGCACTTTTCTTGTGTGCGTAAATGAGGGCGAAACGATGATGCGGACGGAATAAACAAACAAAAAAGAAAAGGGGGTGATGCAGAGTGGGTGATGTTTGTATGGAGTGTGAGAGAGCGTGAGGCGGGCGACACTTTTGCACTGCGGAAAAGTGGGTTTTGCTCACCGGGGCAGTAAAGAGATGGATCCATAATAGGCGGCAATGGTCTTAGCGGAGTTAAAATATGGTAACGAAAATGCTGCACATCCGTTCTCCATATCTTCTTGTGAGCACTACTGACATCACCACCGCGGCACCGTTAAATTTAGGATTAATGTGCTTTGGCGAACACAGCGATAGGAAACTTGTTAGCAGTTGGTTAGAGTGTTGCGTTTACAAGTGGCGTCGAAGAGGATTTCCGTATGTAGTCTGAATGTACGTCTTAGCGGGACATCGTTCGTGGCCGGCGATGGATGCGGCGGAGGATTTAGTGGCGTAGCCCTTGTGTCGGAGGAATACGCGAGGCGATTGAACCTACGCCGCCCGCATAGTATTTTGTATGTTCAGCGGCTAACAAACAGATTGAGGGGGGCGGACGTCGCGACGCTGCTCACTTAACCAGAACGCCATCGAACGGAATTTCCCAGAAGCTGGCCGCCAGGATGATAGCGCACGCACAGGCGACGCGAATTTTCACCACGTATTCATTGGAAATCTTGGAAAACTTTGCATCATGTCCTTTGCCATAAAGTTTTACGATTCTTTTTCCAATGCTATTCGTTTTTGGAAGCGGAGGACAAAGCGATTCCTGGAAATTTCGCTCGCATGCTGCAATCTACAGTACTGGTTTGCTTAACAGGAAGCTCTCTATTACTAAAAATAAGTTTTCCACCATCATGTCCGAATGATGATGATATCATCTTAACGGCAGCTTCAGCATTGATTAATCAGAGTCTAATTGTGAATGATTTCTCAACCGTTATTGACTGCCCTCGCAAAAATAACATAAATCTGCTGAAGAAGGCCAAAGCGTCGAGGGAAAGCTCGAGTCTCAAAAGCTAATTATAATTTTTCGAATTTACAATTAGATTTCAGCTGGTTGAAAAATGTAACGCAGGTGAAACGACGATGACATGTATGCGCGAAATTATTTATTTCGGCAATTTATGGTGTGAATTATTAGGGAGGCAGCGGACGATTGTTTCAATTACTTACCCGATCGAAAGGATTGTCATCTCGCACTAGCACACTATTTATAAAATTTGCCCGAAAATTTCAATCATACACTCAGTGCGGCCGTGGCGAAAAGCACGGCGAAAACTATGCGACAAAAGAATAAATCCACGCAGAAATTCTATCACAGCTCTTTCCGAGCGATTCGCACTGGATTGCCCTGCGAATTGGGAAACCGCTAAGACCTACACCGCGTGTCCGCTGAAACTGTAAAAGAAATGAGCTGTCGAAGCATTCATGGCAAATCCAAATATAAATAGAAGGTACCAACAAATGTATAACGTTGGATCCTTCTATATTTATATTTGGTATGTGCTCCTCACTCCCGTTTCGACGACCAGAAATTTTTCGGATTATCCGAGCGCGTTTAACCGTTGGCAAACAAATTTGATGCTCAACAAGGTTGGTCGTCTAATGCCGGCACTCGTTAAATTGATCTCTCCGCTATAAAGACTGGGGCTTAAAGGATTACGCACAGGCAGACGAATTAAAGAACGAAAAAAAAAGGACCTTTATTTGAAATTACACCACATTTACTTGAAGGGCTCTCGGCAACGTCGTGCCACATTTGCCGGAAAAGAAAAATTTAAAATTATCCGCTGCCGGTTCGTCGGTGACGTTGAATTCGGCCACGGGCTTCCCGCGTTCGGCGCACTCAGGAGCCAGACCAGCTGCAGGATAAACCACCGATGATGTGCCGATCAGAAGCAGTAGGTCGCAATCGTCGACAAGTTGATCTGTAATTTCGCTCAATGCCTAAGTACACGCAGTTCTTAAAAAAAAGATTCGAAAAGATTACTTGTCCTGTACATGACTTCCACATCCAAATGTTCTCCGAACCAAACGATGTAGGGTCTAGCTAACGATCCGCATTCCTTGCATTTCGGCAAATCCGATACCGGAATGATAGGCAAATCTGGTTGTTTATCGTTGGGGTCCCTATAAATCGCATCGCTCGATAATCAATTTAAATTTCAATCACCTTTCATTAGTTTACCCCCTTCCGGAAAGGGCCGGACAAATCGGCTGATCCAAATTGTCGGCTATGGTTTGGCATTTTCTATTGGTGCACAAAATTTTCCGGAGGGAGCCGTGCAATTCCAAAACATTCTCACTGCCCGCTTTCTGGTGAAGCCCGTCGATGTTCTGCGTTATTATGTGGAAGCTCTTGCCCTGTTCGTTGCAGCGTTTCTCGAAAGCGGCCATTGCCTTGTGCGCCTGAGAACCTCACGGGTCAAAATACATCTGCGCCATTATTGTTTTCGGCGAACTTACTAAATTCGGTTCACTTTGAAAGGCCACCGTTCGCCGATAGTGGTAGAACTCCCAAACGAGGGCCGGATTTGCATGGAAAGCTTGCGGCGTCGCCAACTCCATGCAATTGTATTTGCGCCACCAACCGCCTTGGCCACGAAATGTGGGTATGCCCGATTCGCTCGACACACCCGCTCCGGTCAGCGCCACAATTTTGCCAGCTTCGTTCAGCGCTTTCGCGAAGCCGCTGTAATCGGAGTACTTGCAAACGGAGCTCATTGTTTCACGCAGCAAGAGACGCGACTTGCAGCGAATTAGCGCCATGCAATTCCGGAACGCTGCAAATAACATTACAGGATACGCATCATCGTACTTCAAGCTGGCCGCGATTGCGGTTCAATGTCAGAATTGTCGCTAATTAAAATTCCATAAATTGGCTTTTAAATGCGCTCGAAATTTGCATGCCGAGTAATCGAATTATTCGAAAAATTGCGCGTCGTATATCAATCACGTCAACCCATTATCACTTAATTGGCAGAATGTGTATAATTTCAAAAAATGTTAAAGTGGCAATTTTGAAAAAACAAAACAAAAAGTTTGTACTTGAGTATTTAACACAACGCAATACGAAACGTTATCTCCGAGAGTAAACAATGGCATTTGAAGTAATTTAACCGCAAACGATAAAGTTGCACTCGGTCACTATTAAGATTGCAATATGATAAGAAAGCAAGCAAATAGTTAAGAGTGCCATTAGATATAAATAATTAAATTTGGTATTGAAGAGTGCAACGTCACGTTATACAAGGTAACGAATGGATTGAGTACCTATAGAGGTGTACAGTACATAGGTACTTAAAGTGCCCATTAGAAAAATTTCAAATGAAAAACAAAGCTGTGACGTCAGAAAACAAATTAACTACTTTTCGAGCAATTTTTATTATATTCCGGTGTATGCTTAGTATATAGCGAAGCGCCGACTTCGACGCACCTTCATTTACCTGAGCGCACTTTGATTGCGGAAGGAATAAGAAAGATAGAAAAGAAAGTGCAAACGTCGTGTGTTCTCAAACGAAATGACTAGCAGTAAGTATTTTGAAAGACCTTATTATTGCGTAATCTCGTTTGTAGTTAGTTTCTAAGTACATATAAAATATTAAAAGCGATGAAAGTGCGCAATTTCAACGTTTTACACTTCTTGTACCTTTATAAAAAAGTCTTGAAAATAAATTACATTAAATGTTATTGCATTCGGATGCAACTATAAACATCAGACGATAGCTCTCAGCTTAATTTGCATTTTTCACGAGCGGCAAAGTAAAAGATGCGGGGGTGCGTTATGCTCCAGCCAGTCTATTCCATTACTTTCGCGATATTAATATTCCGCAGCAACAAACTAAGATAGATGTTGGTGAAAACGGAGCGTCTATTGTGAGCCTCCTAAATAGTTTCTCAAGGAAACGATGCTTTTGAAGAATCGTTTAATAAGTTTCGTGGAGGTCAAATGAAACGCGCAGTCACATTGCGGGTTCGCAATGGAGCATCATCGCGCGAGTTTATGAAACGTGATTGCATAACAACTCGTAATTGCATGAATAAAAAAACGACGATTTTTTCATCTTCGTGCTCGCACACGTCATGAAAGCTGCACGAATCGAACGGCCAGCGCTCGACCATGATCTAGATAATGTTAATAAAGTTGGCCGGGCTGTTTTCAAGAGTACTTTTGCTCCGACAATTCGAATCGCTTTCGGAGATTTTTGTTCTCTCAAAATCCGCATCCGCTTTAAACAATCCGAAACACTTTGTATTTAGTACGAGAGGCAACCTTGAGCGCGCGCATTTTGTGAAAGTCATCGAACGAAACGTTCAACAAAATAAATTCGAGGATTTTTAGTTTCGACTGTAAAGCGATCGATTCCGGTTTTCGAAGAGACGCAGTTGTGCGGCAAAGAACAAACAAAATGGACGGTACTGTTGCGCGCAAAATTTCGCGATAAAACTTCGCTAAACTATTGCTGTTTGCGTTTCAGAGCAAGGGAAAACGGAATGCCTGTCGATCTTCAGGAAGTCCCTTCAATCGAAGGAGATGGACAACGAAGGGACGCACTTCGACCAGAAGGTGCCACACGTGTTCGTCATCTTCGGCGCATCGGTAATGCATTTCCGCTTCTTATCGCGCTCTATATTTTACGCTTTTAAACCGCACTGCTTACCTCTGTTTATGTGGAGCGCACAGCTGATGCCAACTAGGTTATACTTATCGTTATCCTTGCGTGTCCTTCGTTATACAGGGTGATCTGGCGCGGAAAAAAATTTACCCCACTCTATGGTGGCTATTCCGCGACAATCTTCTGCCCACCAATACCACTTTCATTGGGTACGCTCGCAGTAAGACTTCAGTGGAGTCGATCAAGGAGAAATGCGAGCAGTACATGAAAGTGAAGCCCGAGGAGAAAAAGCAATACGACGAGTTCTGGAAGATCAACTACTACCTGGCCGGTTCTTACACCGACGAGGCGGACTTCCGCAAACTCGACGCCGAAATTTCCAAGCACGAAAATGCGCCCGAGGCGAATCGATTGTTCTACCTGGCGCTGCCCCCATCAATATTCGAACCGGTCACCGTTAATATCCGCAACAAATGCATGGCCACCAAGTAATCGACCGCCATTGTTTCTTCCCCCGGGGACGCTTTTTATTAAATTGCGCGTTTCATTGCAGGGGCTGGACGCGCGTCATTATTGAAAAGCCGTTCGGGCGCGACTCGGAAAGTTCCAACAAACTGTCGCAGCATTTGTCTTCGCTGTTCACCGAACAGCAAATGTACCGTATCGACCATTACCTCGGCAAGGAGATGGTTCAGAATTTAATGACTCTGCGATTCGGTAATCGCATTTTCTTTCCGATCTGGAACCGCGAAAACATCGCGTCCATTCAGATCAGCTTTAAGGAGCCTTTCGGCACCCAGGGCCGCGGAGGCTACTTCGACGAGTTCGGCATTATACGCGACATAATGCAGAACCACCTCTTGCAAATACTCACGTTGGTCGCCATGGAGCGGCCGGTCAATTTGCATCCGGACTCGATCAGAAACGAAAAGGTATTGCCCATCGTCTGATCACCTACGTGAGATATTTCAAAAAAATAAAACTTAATTCACCAGGTCAGAGTGTTAAAATGCATCGAGCCACTCGAGCGAAAGGATGTGGTGCTGGGTCAGTACGTGGGGAATCCGGCTGGCACGGGCGACGAATGCCTGGGATACCTGGACGATCCCACTGTTCCCAAAGGATCGGTCACTCCCACCTACGCTTTGGGAGTGCTGAAAATCAACAACGAACGCTGGGACGGCGTGCCGTTTATCCTGAAATGCGGCAAGGCTCTGAACGAGCGCAAGGCCGAGGTGAGGATCCAGTTTAAAGAAGTTCCCGGCGATATCTTCGACGGCAAAGCGAAGCGCAACGAGCTGGTCATAAAAGTACAGCCGGGCGAAGCTCTCTACGTGAAGTTAATGGTGAAAGCCCCCGGAAGTCCCTTCGATATGGAAGAGACCGAGTTGGATTTAACCTATGGAAGCCGTTACGCCGTAATTACCCATCCCCCCATTCCGCTAAGCTCCATTAAACTGTGTTCTTTTTTGCAGAACATCAAGCTCCCGGATGCTTACGAGCGTCTAATTTTGGACGTTTTTTGCGGCTCGCAAATGCATTTCGTTCGATCGGACGAGCTGAGCGAAGCCTGGAGGATATTTACACCTCTGCTGCACGATATCGAAAGCAATCGAGCGAAACCCATACCGTACATGTAACGAATGCCGCCTTTGTCACGAAAACGTTCCTCCTTTGATGAGTTCCGCTTTTTGTTGCAGGTACGGAAGCCGCGGACCAAAAGAAGCCGACGAGCTGCTTCTGAACAATAACTTCTCTTACTCAGGCACTTACAAATGGAAGCCAAATTTGTAAACATTCTGCTTACTCTCAAACACTTGCATTTTGATATTCTTCAGACATTCTTCAAATGAAATTGTTATCGGGTTTTAAGATATATTTTAAATTGACGAGCGACGCATTACTATTTTAGATATATTTATTTACACGTTTTATTAAAATACATAATACTTATGTGCTGTTGATGATACAATCTATAAATTGAAGGCGGCGATTGAAATGGGCGTTTTATTAGCATTTTCCGTCTGTTCTGCAAAAACGACAAATACATTTAATTGAGAAATTAATTCCATTCAACTATCGTTTCCAATTTTTACGAGATTGCCACGCAAGTAGCAGTGCAAGTTGGAAGCATTACTGTGGAGTAGCAACATTATCACACGCATACTTTGTTAGACCTTAGATTCATTCCTGAATAAGACATACGTAACAAAAGCAAATAACAAACGGAAAGAAGAGAAAAGTGCCGTTAATAGTATTCGTTTTTAACGATAAGCAAATTAAGGAATTGAACTCACCATGGTCGAATGTCGGCCTGAACAACGTGGTCGATGATCCTCTGAACGACGTCAGTGCTGCTATGTGTTCCGCCCAAATCTGAAAACAATACCGTTAATATTTTCAAAAAACAAAACGGAAAATGCCTGCGGAGTCGCAAGTAACCTGGCGTTTGAATCCTATCTTCACAAATTGTTTTCATAATGGCGTTTCTTATGATGTCGGCATGATGCTGATGACCTAAATGCTCCAACATGTCCACGGAGGCATTCAGCATGGCAACGGGATTGGCAATATTTTTTCCAGCGATGGCCGTACCTGTATTTCTAGTTCCTGGTTCGAAAACCGCATACTGGAAAATCCACATTCAAAAATCCGTTGAATAAAAAAAAATCAGCTAAAAATTACGTGGTCTCCATAATTTTTTCCCGAGAGTAGACCAGCTCCACCTATAAGTCCACAGATAACGTTGCTTACAATGCTGCCATACAAGTTGGTCATCACCATCACATCGAATTGATGCGGATTGCTGACCAGTTGCATGCAACAGTTATCGATGATCATGTCGTTATGCTCTATTTCCGGGTACTCTTTGGCAATGCGACGGGAGGTCTCCAAAAACAATCCGTCAGACAATTTCCTGGAATATTCGACTTAATTTCAAAAATAGGGTCGTTTATGGTTTTACCAACATAATGTTCGCCTTGTGAACGGTGGTGACCTTTTTGCGTCCATTGCGCTTGGCAAATTCGAAAGCCCATCTCGCGACGCGCTCCGAATTGCTTTTCGTCACCACTTTCATGCTTTCAACGACGCCAGGAACGTTCTGCATTTAGGGAATAACGATGAGGACGACAATTTTACGAAAGAAAAAAAACTTATACCTCGTGTTCTAACATAGCATACTCGCCTTCGGTGTTCTGACGAATGATATCGATATTTACGTTATTTTGACGCGAGCGAACACCAGCATAAGACTTACAATTCACCACATTTATGTAAAGATCAAGTTCATTTCTGATGGCAACATTTCTGGACTGGACCAAAGTGTTTTCACTTTTGGTTTCAATGTTTCCTGTTCAGAAAGAAACGTTTTGCCACTTTAAAAAAAAGTATTTTTTCATATTACCTTTCAAAGCAACCCCATTTCTTTTAATGGAAGTGATGGCATAACTGAGATCATCACTCTCATCAGTATTGGGATTGATGTCAATTGTCTCAAAATCAATGGGGGCTCCAGCATACCTGAAGACCTGTTTAACATAGGTCATGAGCTCAGGGCCTATGCCACTGCCAGGTAGGAGCGTAACTGCATGGCGCCCTCCATAGAGAGCCATGGGAATTTTTTCCTGCAACCCACAAAGGGCTTAATTTAGTTTAATTTTTGGACAAAACCGCAGGACGAATTATTACCTGTTTGCGCACCACTGGAGACTTGTGTTGCAATTCGAAAGCCGATAAATTTGTCGTGGAGGCCTTAAGAAGCAAAACTTCGGATTAAGTATTGGATAATAGCAATAAATGCGATAATTACCATTCTAATGGCGTTTCTGCGTAAAGATAAACTATTTTGAAACAGTCTTGCAGCCATTGCGATTGTTGTGCGTTCTTTTTTCCAACGAAAATCCGCAGTTTTTCAGTCATACGAGACCAAAAATAACCACTTCTGTCCCTATAACCTAACAATTTTCTGAATCGCGATATGGCAATGGCGGCGGTCATATGGTAAGTCATGGTGGGGGGTTGTGGCAGTTGGTGGGGGGCGGCAACGGTAGCAGCAGAGTGCGTGTAGAGTGCTGCCACCACCTTCGCAGCAACATTACGGTGGAATTGTTGATAAACGTTCAAAATATATGCGCAGAGAGCGCATATTTTAAACGATAAATTCGTTTTACAAGTTTCCCTAAACCGTGCGATCGCATTTGCGGCTAAGGAACCGGATGTTTGCTGGCGGAAGCGAGCTAGCTAGAAACGACGCCGGGCGTCGCTTTTAGACGACGCCAGTGTTTCCGTAAATAAAACGCGAAAAATCACGTTATAAAATTACGCGTAGCGGCTGCCGCCTCCAGAAGGTAACCAGTTTTTCCCGGTGGTAGTTCGACCGGGAGCAGTCAGATGGTGCAAAGTAACTCGTTCGGGAAATGGTAATGTTTACTTTGGCCTTTGTTTACTAACGCATGTCAGCTGACAATACAGTCGTTGGTATGACAGTTCGTTCTTGTAAGTTGGCACTAATAGTTCGGTAATTTTGAAATTGGTTGGTCACCGCCGCGAAACCGGCTGCCGAAGAATTTTTAGACCGCTCTTGGCGCTCGAGGAAGACGCTCGCGCGCAAACGACGCTCACGATGCCCGAACGCTTCAAAGTGACCAAGTCGGACGTCAATGAGAAACTTTTCGAAAACTTTCACGAGGACGCCGATCGAAGTTCCGTGGCCGGCGACGATCGGGCCCTCCAAAAGTTGCTTCCAAATCGCAACGAGGACACTCGCAACCAAATAAATTGCTCGAGTCGCAACAACGGTAAGTTTATTTATTCCTTTTCATGTTCCGCTTCAATTTTTCCTTTTTCCTGTATTTCGTTCGTCGTTCGCGCGCTTGTTCCGATGAAAGATTATTCATTTAAACGTGTATAGAATTACTTAATCTATTCCATGCATCGTTGCATTGTTTAATCTAATTACACGAGACCTAATCCCATTTGAGGCGCAGATTCGTAACTGCTGTAATACTATTAAACCAAAAAGAACCTATAATAACAACAATTTAATGCCGACCGACTGAAACATGAAACAATGGCTCATTATTTACGACGATTATAACTACACACCGCAAATTTGTTCGAAACTTACATTCCGTAAATATTTTCCGACTAGAACTTAGAAACGCTTTGCGAAACTAAAGTCAAACAATTAAACTAATAGTTAACTAATCGAATCACTAGAAAAAGTTACTATTACCTAATAACAATCTGTTTTTTCAATGACTAATTAAAAAAAATATATAAAAAAAAAACTTATTATAAGCGAATATTTACTTAACTGAAGTTATAATAAGCTTGAAATTTTCGAATCAACAAACATTTTTTTTATTCGAGTAATTATACCAAGCAACGGAATCATCAGCAAAGATGCATTGGTCGGTTAATTGTATTGTTTGTATAAATAAACGAATCGAGTGGCAATCAATGCCGAAGATTGTTTTAAAGACTTCAATAAAGCGTTCTCCTCGGGTGATTAAATACTATTTATTTATACAATATGCATAGAGCGGAGAATTTCCTTTTAATATAGCGTCGAATAATCAAGTAAATGCATAATGGTGCAGGGTTGTACTACGGTAATCGCAAGTACAATATGTACTTTCAAATATTTAAGATGATAATAAATTCAAATGAGTGTTTACGTTGTATTTATAAGAAAGGGAATTTGTTTGCCCTTTTGCGACGCGACTTCAACCCCGCCGTCACGGTCGCCGCATTGAAATTTTTCGCTCGACAAAGCCGTTCGGATTGCCGTTGCCGTTGCCCTCGCTGCTGCTGCCGCCTTTTAACATAAAAATATTATCACCATTCCAGATAAGAAAGTGTGTAACTGCCAACGATATGGAGGTAGCACCGGTAGCGCGGACGGGAAGAAAGGAATTTTTTCCGCCCGATTTGCATATATTTCATGTCGGGAGGAACGCGAGCATAATGTGCCGTGAAAACAATGTTGTGCATTAATATGCAAATTCGCGAACGGAATTATTTATTCAGTTCGGGGGTGACACAAGCTGGCTTGCTCTTTCTTCCTTCACTTCGCGTTTAATATACGCAATACGTATTATGTACAGGTAGAGGTAATAATAGGGCCGCGGGTTTATTTTTAAAAGGGCCGTTTCCTTCGTTTTGTAAACCGCACCGTCGCGTATGATTACTTGCGCCCTATGTATTCGCAATCTGTTGTTTATTCATGAAAAATGTACCTGCCGCGGCAACTTAATAATACCTGTATGGATATTATGTGTGCACGTGAAACGAATTTGCCCGCCTTCGAGAACACTATTCAGCAGTATGCGGTGTTCAACAGCGGCAATGGCAGTCCAATCAATTGTTATTTAGACATTCGTTCGCGACAGTTATTTATGAGCGCTTTAATAATAATAATAACAATTGCATTCTACAGATATGTAGTGCTTGCAAAAATAGCAATTAAATGCGTCGAATTGGACGCTAATCGAACGCAGAAAATAAAATGTAGTACGGTTCGTTTTCGAACAACCGATATACCTTTTTTACTGCGCGCTTAACAAATGTATAATTTAAACGCGCCGCGTCTGGTAGGCGTTTGTAGCAGTTTAATTGACAGCGTGCCCTTTCCTTTGTAGCCCCCCTTGTGTTTGGTAACTTAATCTTTAATCAAGTGTTTAATTAAGCGCTCTCTTTATCGTCGATCCTGTTTCGAGCGATATAAACTGCTTCCAAAGTGAATGTATAATAGTTGCGGCGCGATGGCAACGTTAACGATGAGCGGGCATGTCCTCATCAAGGAAGACAAATACTAATTGCCTTTTTATTTGTACAGATGGCTTATCTATTATGCTGCGTTAATGATAAATTATACGAACATATTGCGTCCGATCGATTGTCTAGCCTTCGCACGTGTTTTCCCTACGTTCCCCATCGATTCGATTTTCCCTAATGCTCGAATTCGATGTGGATATTTTTCGATTTTACGTGCGCTCGTAACTGTCAATTTCCGGACATCGAAGACCCCATAAAATTGCACCCTATTTGCATACACAGGATGAACAGTGCCATTGAAACTAATTTCTCTTGCAAAATATGTAAAATCGATAAATATTCTCAAATTTTATTTTAATAAATAAAAAAATAATAATATCGATGATAACAAAGAGGCTGAAAATAAAAATTTATGTAACGTCCTGTGTAAAAAAAAATATCAAATTGGCAATTGACAAATGGTTAGACAATAAAAAAAAAGTAGCAGCGGAGGCAAATAAAAGCGAGGCGTGTGCTGGGCGTACAGATCAGAGACGTACAGAGAGAGAGAGAGAAAAAGTAGAGAAGAAAATCGGAGAGCTCTTTTTATATATGCTCGCCAGATTTATCGTATTGTAAATTTGCAAATTTATTGCCAGTCGCATAAAAGGAGAGCATTTCACTTAGGAAATCCGCAAACAGTCTCGTAAGCTCCTCACTCGCCGAACCCCACGAGTTTAAATAACGAATAAGTCCTGGCCAAATACAGCGGCAAATAGTGTTCGGCAGCAGTAGTGCGAATTGCGCTCGACCGTTTCTCGCTTTGCAAGTAAATAGTGTACCGTTCTCATATAACTTTTAGCTGAAAAATCAGGAATCCACGTTTGCCAGCAGCAATGGCAAATCGTGCCTATTTTTAGAAGTAACCAGAGGGACTATTGACAGTACAAAACGTAATTTGTGGGCTCGTTACTTGACGCTCCTTAAATTACCGCCACTGAAGGTTTTTTTTTTTGTTTGTTTGCGAAGGGGTTGTTGCGGACGAGACAAGAGGGTTGTTGTCTTATATTATATATATAGTCTTTTTACTCATCCACCGCTTCCTCATGAAATTCTCGCCTGCTCTTGAAAGTCAACAACCGGGAAAAATCAAAGATGCTGCGAAAAGGACAAAACCGGTGGCCTTCCTTAACAATTCCAATTTCGCGCGGGTTGCGCTCGTCTCCTATAGGATATGCGAAGTTGAGCGCGTTTTGCGAACGCTATTTTTGGATCGTGTGCACACACACACACACACACACACACACACACACAGGAGCGCACAAACAAACTATCTATTATACAAAACTTAATGTAGGAATGGAAGTCAAGTGCAGTTCGTGCATGCATGCAACAGGAAACGTTTAAGGGCGAGTTCTCGAATTTATGCCGTTTCATGGGCACATTCCCAACATTGTTGTGAGGTGTAGGAATTAGGGCCAGTGGTACCGTGTACCAAGCGCAATCGATATTCAGGCATCCGGATTCCATGCATGCAGTTTCGGCGAGCCCCTTTCGCTTCTTCGCTCCCGCCGATGCCATCCGGAGTGCTCTTTTATTATTGTTTGGCTCGTCGCTATTAATCAGCAACAGATACACGTTTATATGAAATACGTTACCTTGGAAGCTAAACTTCCTTTGATCAAAATCGATGCGGAGCCCTTGCAAAGGTAAAGGTAAAGTGGCCGCCGCAAGGAAACGGGAGCAATAGGAATAATAACTAGTTGCCTTTTAACTCTCGGAGCTCTTTAGTGGGCTTTACCGTAATTGCCTTCGAAATAAATTCCCTTCTATTGTATTACGCCGATGCTCTCAGCAACATGTGAAGTTTCTTTTTTTCCTCTTTTTCCGTTTTGGAATTATGCACCGCAATCGCAATTGGAAAAAGTTCAAATACGGCGAAACCATGCGAAATCCATGAAACGATAAAAGCGCTTAATAATAAAACAAAAAACAAACTCGCTAGCCGTTGGCACTACAGATAAATTCCATTTCATCTCACTTGGCACAAAAAAACCGAATGTTTACCATTAAAATTTTCCGTTTTTCCATTGAGCGTTCGCAACTGCTATGCAGCAGGTATCTAATTTAGTAAAGTGTTTCATTTTTTCACTTAAAAATGTTTCAGTTTATTACACGGTAACGACCGTGGTAATAAATAATAATTCTAATGTATTAAATTCTTTGTTTTTGAGGACTTCCGCTCCGGCGTTTCAGTAATAGTTTTGAATAAATATAGGCTTACGGCTATTTATACAGATCAAAGATCGCAGTAAATGTTACTTCGTATCTGAATATATTTGCATTTTGCATTTGCCACCGTTCGGGAGAAATTGTTGGCGAAGTTAAACGACCTACAATTAAAGTTTACTGAAAGTAAAATTTTGTATCACTTTGTTGCGTTTATCCGAAAGATTTCGCATTTATTTTACTCCAGTTATTCCGTGCCTTATCGATGCTACAGATTTCACATTTTGGGCAACAGTAGTAAATGAAAGAATTGAAAGCAATCAAACTGATTTATCGAAAGCTTTATTTCATATTTCGCGATTCAAAGCTTTTGTTTTTACTTTTTACCAATTGGTATGAAACTGGGGTGTCGGCCCTCCTCGCGTTCTGTTTCGCAACTTATGTGTGGCCGTCTCGGACGCGATTCGTTAAGGGGGCGTTAATATTTCACTTGTTTTAGATAATTACACATTGGTAATTAAAGCTTTTGTTTCAATATAATAGCACAGATAAAAGCAAGTGAAATTTTCACGGAAATTGATTCATGCATTTTCACACATTTATATATTTCCGCCCCCTTGACGATCTATCCGCATTGGAACCGATATATCGGCGATGATAATAATAATAATAATTGGAATTGTGCGAAGTTTTTCTAGCGAATACCGCACGCGAATCGCGTTGGGTGCTGTTAAGAAACTTAGTTGTAAAAGTGTTTAAAGGCGATGTCAGAGAGTTGAACTTTTCCGATCGCGTTATATTGATCAATCGGTTGTCACCTGCTGAACACAAATCGCTTCTCCGCACGTCCTCAAATGAAATCGAAACAAATCTGCGAGCAGTCACTTCGAATGTACCGTCTTCCTTGCATGTTAAAATGCCGCCCGAGGCGGATCCGCATCGGATAAAGGGCCCGCTCAATGCGACATTGATTTCCTTCTGCCGCCCATCCGCCGAAGAAGAGTTTCCAATTGTCATCGTTTATTGCCAGTATGAATGTGTGTGTGTTTGCGCGTTGAAAGCTATATCTGGGTCAACGCCGTTTAATTGAAAATAATTAACAATTTACTGTCGATCACACTCGAGCAATTAACAGCTGCATTTATTATCTAAGTACAGATTGTAATTGAAAAATTCCGAAGGAATGTCTTTTCATTAAATGCCACACATATTTCTCCAAGAAGTCATCGATTTAACTACATCGAATTAAAACAACATTATATATCATTATAATAATAAATAAATGGAATTGTTAATGGAAGGCATCAGCGAAAGGAATTCGAAATTTTGAAGTTACTGGCGAAAAGCTTAGGGAGATTTCGTTATGCTTTCTAAGGGCTGGAAAGTGCGAGTTTCAATCTTTTCGGGCACCACTAGGTACAGTATATGTGTGGATGAGCGTTTACAATATGTGAGAAAATCGTGAAAGTAAAAGCAGCCATAAATTCGGACTCGATCAGCAAGTAAAATCGCCGGCTGCTTCCTTCCCATCTACAGTAAGTAGACTCGAGGAATAAAAAATGTTTTCACCCCCTGCACGCGTTCGCCGGAAAACACCGCCAACAATATTGAGCATATCGATCAGTTTATTTCCTAAAGTATTTATAGATGGAACGTATGACCTTCCCAAATAGACAAAACCGTACATGATTACGTTATTTGCTTTTAGTTCGACCACGAATCTCATGGGAAGAGCTTTCCCGTTGAACGGCTTTGCTCATCCACTTAGCGCTTAAATAAATGTTCGGCTGCGACTGTCGACACCAAGGTAGGATCTCTTAATTGTGCGCTCGTCAATTAGCAAGCCGCCGATAGCCATCGCGGAGATAGCGCTTTGCATGCAATTTATAAAATGTATCTATTGGCAACAAGTATTCGCGCGAACCAATTGTTCTTAATAGAAATTTTATTCGCTCCGATTTGGAAGCGCCTAATGGTTTTCCATACAGCCGTAGAGTAATCACACGTTAGCTTTTACCAGTTAATACATTTTCAAGAACAGTGCGGCCAAGTTTAGGGTTAACGACAAGTAAATTGCATACATTAAGCTCATATAGTTTGCTATTCGTGAGTTTTCAACCCTTAACTTCAGTTTATAGGTTTCGTTTCTTTTTTTTTCGTTCCTTTTTTTCTGTATTTTTTTTTTTGCAACAGCTATACAGCAAATACTTCGCTGAATTTGATTGGCAATTTATTGTTATTTATTGTCGCTTGCGTGCTCGCTGTGATTGAATTATAAATGGCACGAGCGGATTGTCAAAACTCCGGCCTAATTTGATTTGCATTGCATAGAGAATTTATTAATGGGCCCGCGCATATTTCGACGATTTCGCCAAGTTCAGAACGAGCGTAATCATCGGGAGTTTATGATTCCCTAGCATGCGATATTATAACGGTCAATAGTCAATCATTTTTATAGACAAGAAGGGTCAAGGTTCATTCAATTATTACAATGCCACTGACAATAAAATAATAAAAAGTATACCGAAGAGGTAAAGTGCTGTTGCCGAACGTAACAACGTTAGCCTTTTTAAACGGCCGCCTCTATTTTTAGATTCGTTCGTGATTTTATTGTTTTTATTTATTTTTTTTTTGCCTTTTTGCTCATTAATCCCTCCGATTCGATCCCCTTGATGTATTTTTAAATACATTGTTTGTTGCTGTGCAAAAGAGCGAGGTGCGCTTCATTCGATGCGCCATTATAAGCAAATAAATCAGCTATTGCATAAAATGATTCGAGCACGCGAAATGGAAAAGAATAATGATTAATTTATCACTCTATGGGTTTCTTTTTCTCTTCGCAATCAAAAGTTTGCAGATGCGGATAATTAATGGGTTTCTTAGGACACTTTGAAGGATCGTCATTTGAATTTCGTCGTGCTTTTCTTCGGCGCGCTTCATATTTTTGTCTGCGAAGACAAAAAAAATGGAACATTCTGACGTTTTATGAAAGCACTTTGTCCGTAATTTCTTATTACATGTATGAAACGGCGGAAATCTCTCTCGATGAACTAATGAATTCGTTTTGAATTACGAATAATTAATCGATGCACACTTAATAAATACTTGTGCAATTAATAACGATAAAAAATATCGCTCTGACGTAAAATGTGAATCGATATTAACTTTCGCCCCCATTTAAATTAAAACAACTCATAGTTCTATCGGAAATTCCTACGTACCGTGTTTCCCCAGCTTTCATTTTCAAACTTAAAACGTTCGTTTTGACTTGTTGCACATTAATATTTGATTTATTCGATTGTAAATTAACCGCGGCCGGATTCTAAAACAATCGAAACGTTTTTCTCCGCGCTGCTAAAAATAAATATAAGCGCTTACTATGAAACGAATTATTTCAATATATTGCTTTTTATTTGATAACAAAAGTGGTTAAGAATATAATCATATTAAGTTTCATAAAGAGGTAACAGAATAACAGACAAATGTAAAAAATATACTTCCGCTACAGTTGTTTCATTAAGTACGCAGAATACGTAAGAAAACTCCAAAGGAAGTACTTTTTGAAATGGAATTGCATTCGCGCGTTTAAAAATATATGTATGTGTGTCACAGAGGCCATCGAAGGAAATGGATTCACGTGTCCTCTGCAAGACCTTTCGCGTGTCACGTTATTAGAACAGTGGTAATTTAGTACATGTTGCAAGTGTAAAGGAATTGATATTGCGATTGAAAAGAACCTGTTTTTTTTTTCAATGAATCCTTTTCAGTTCATTAAGCTCTTATATAGATTATAGAGTCATCTGTTTAGATGATCCGGGATTTTGCAATTAGCGAATAAACCGTCGCTCGTCAATCGTGGCTACGCTTCCTTCTGCAAATCAGCAGCGACGTAAATCGAACGGCACCCGCTCGATTGGAAATATTTACAGCTTTCGCAAAGGACAAAGAAGCAATTCCGTAGCTGGCGGGGTGGTGAAACACTGCGGCTGACGAATTGAAATATCTCTTTGTCCGTAGCGCGCTTCCTCTTTGCCTCCTTAATGTGCTGCACTCATTTCCTAGAATTATATTGCGGCTCCGGGTTATGGTCCACCGTTGGCAACCGGTTTGAACCAATCATTAAATGTACGTTCTGTTGCTTCCGCGCAAATCCCTCCAGCAAGGATCAAAACCGATACGATGCGAGATGAAGTGGGCGCGCGAAGAGGATGTTTTGCAAATGATCCTCCGCTGAATTTTTCTTCCCGCGAGCGGAAATCTCTCGGTCCTCGCTATTCCTTTGTGCTCGTAACGGTCGCAATCGTAAGCTCGGAGTATATAAATAACTGTCAACGCCGTATATGGATGCTCCGTGAGCTCTATTGCGCGCTTCCATCGTGTCCTGGGCTGTCAGTTGCGCCCGGTGTTTCCTTTTGGCACTTTTTCCACCTGCAATTACGCGCACAAACACACAAAAGGATGCCGTCGAAACGCTGTTTCTGTTGCTGTTGCCGTTTCTGTTGTGGGTGTGAACAACAATCGCGACGGCCAATATTTGCTTAACAACGTGTAGCGTTGAAACGATGCCTGCGGTTGCCCCATTTGGCATTCGATGTTCTCTTGCACGTTGCGAGCTCGTCCAAAGAAAAAAAAAATAAAAATAAAAAGTAAAATAAAATAACCGAGGGACGCAAAAAGTTGTTTTCCCGCATTTGCCATTGCCTTTTTCCGGTGGCTGCTGCCGCTGATGCGCCTTCAGCCTTCGGATTATTCGTCCTTTGTTTCTACCGTTCGTTTTCATTATCTATTAGTGCATAGTGAGAACTTCCGGTTTAACCTTTCAAGGTTCCGTCTGTAATTGCAAACGACGAATCGATAATCCATCAATATTTATGTGAATTATTTATCTCGGCCTTGGGGGTGGCAATTGATGCGACTGGCATACATATCGAGATGGAAATGGATATTAAAAGTATACAAGGGACGTGTGACGCTTTGGATCAAATTTTGGCATCGCATTTGCAATTTTGTCGGTTTTTTTTTTCGATTTGTTAACTATTTGTCGTTTCTCCTTGCGCTTCTTCTCTGTAATTTAATATGGTGCAGCGAAAGAAATAAACAGACGCAAAAATTGAAATAAAAAAGTAAAGAGAGTAAAAAAAACGAATAGAAAGGGGTGAAGGGCATAGAAAAAACAACGCAATGCTAATCTCGTGGAATTTTCAACGAAATTGCTTCGTTTACATAGGATAAGCCGATGCCAATAATCCAGTTAGAATGTTTTTTAGGAAAAAAGCTTTTAAATTGATCACACAGTGTATCGAATTAGATGTCGTGCGGCGAATCTACGTCGCTGTTTATTTTTTCATCAATATAATATGTGCTCCGCTGTGCTGTTGGGCGAGAGCAGGGAGCGGTCTGGATAAATAAAATCTGGAAGAAATTTATCTAGAAGCGAGCATCTATCAACTTCTCAATTTTCATCGTTTCAAGGCATCGTTACTATTGGAGCCCGTACTCCATACTTGTAACTTTATAACTTCATTATGAACGTGGGACTCTTAGCTCTTACGTTACGGATGCATGACGGAAAATTGCTCATTGCATCGGCGACGAACGTCGAAAGGGGGAAACATTTATTTATATCGACCTCTAATGGAAACCTCGGCGCGGAATTTTCAAGGAACGTCTTTAATGCGAATACAAATGACCTGTCAACTCTTGACTTTCCGTTATTTTATCAGAAGGGTGCACACCGGCGCTAGCCTCTTTCGCTCATCCACTTTTCTGCTACTGCTGCTGCTTCTACTTTTTCTTCATCGTCCTAATAAGTATTGTCAATTCGAAAGAAACTGCAGCTACATTTTGCTCGAACAGGAAGAGGCATTCAGTCCGGAGACACTAATATGAGAAACAAGATTATTCGCTTCAAACGGATAGCGCAAGGATTAAGCTCTTTATTTCGGATTAGACGTATCTACGCAAAGGGGACTTGCGTTCTCCCTCGCAACATAAGCATCGGATTAAAACGTTGTTGAAATTATAATTAATTTGTTTTTGTTTTGTTTTTTGGCTGGCCCGTTCGTGGCGGCCGCTTGAAACGTCTACTCATCTTAATCGTCCTATATACGAAATAACTCTATTAATTAAAATTTCCCGTGAATATACGAAAAGTACGAGTTTGTTTTAGCAACTTATGTGTTCGCTAACTTCACCGTTTACATAGCGCTATAGGTACAGTTTCCCACTTCCATATACAGGGAAGACCCGCACCACTTCCCCATCTGAAGCATTTTAACTCTCTACGTCTATTATTAACACTTATTGTCGTGGATGGCAGCTATAAATGGAACACCCTGTATCAATACCTTTGCGAAAGCTCCCACTTCGTAGTTTATGCATAACAAAAACAAATTAACCGCCGACTGTAATTTCCTCGTTTTCTTAAGATTCAACGACCTTTTGGGCCCCGCGAGGCGCTCGCTAATTCCGCTCGCTATCGCCTCGCTCACTAATATCAATTATTATCACTTCGCTTGTAATTTCGTGCATTTCGTTTTAATAGATGTCATAAATAAGATATCTTCTTTGTTTCGGATTTACAAACTGTGGCGAACCGTAAACTCAAAATAAAACTCGAATAAAATGCACGCCTCCGGTGGCCCATCGGTGGTTGTAAAATTTCCACATGCTTTTTCTCTTAGTTCTTTACTACACTCGTACGTACTGTGTTGCGAAGAGCCCCGTAGTTTTTCACACCAGGGTACCATAATGTAGAAGGAAGCAAATGTACTAGCAGTTTGGGAAAATTATTATCGGTGCTTCTTGTTTTCTCCTTCTTCGAATTCCAGACATTTCCGCGAAAAAAGATAATAATTAACTGCATTTTAATGGCGCGCTCATTTCTGCAATCGATCTGACGATGTTTAAGCGGATCATTAGAGTGCAAAGAAAAGACAGAGCACCGTCGAAGGAAAAACTAATTTGTATTTGTATTGGGAAGAAGGCGAACAATCGGCGCGCCGAACGACCCGACGGAATTCAATTATATCGTTTCCATTGCAGTAAATGTTTTCATTTGAATTGTATTAGCAAGTGGTACAGTACATTTTGCGGATTGTCCTAATTCCCTTAATGACTATCCTATCAGAGGTACACGCGTAGATGAATAAAAGGTCATAAATTAACACAATGCGAATGTTGACGTTGCTCCGGAGCGGAGGCATTAATTAAATTCTTGCTTTGTGGTCGAAGGAAGGGACCGCCGCAAAAAAAAAGAGCAAAGCGAGCGATATGTAAAAAGCCGTTTCGCGAAAGCGCAATGTATACGTGTCCTGAAATATGACCACTGTAGAACAGCTTAGTTTCCGGATTGATTCCTTTTTGTGTACAATGGAAATGTCAGGAGTCAGGCTCGCGCGCGCACTTTCAGTCAAACTCCTTTGATTAATGTACAGGCCTTATTACTTTTGCATCGGGGAACTTTGTTTCGACCTGCTTTTCGGGCCGAGCACACGGTATACATTTTAAAAGACATTCTTCGAAAGCTCTCTGCGCGAACGAAATGAAATAAGCGTAGGTGTAGCGTGGGTTTTAAGCAAGTAAAATATTCAATAGGATTTTTGTTTTTAGAAGTAAAAACGAGCATAGTGAATGCGCTTTGAGAAAAACAGAGGTCCCTTTTCAGCGGGTAAAACGGTCACGACGGCGTTCGCAGCGGCCCATTTTCGCAGAACCATCCTCTGTGAAAGTTATGGGGGGTGGCATGGCCGCACAATTAGCACTCTGTCGGCCAATATACGGTACGCGTAATTGCATTCAACACGTGTAATGAAGTTAGCGTTTTAATAGACTCGCTAATGCCTCTAATATTGAGGGCTCAAAAAGGTTTGGGTGGCTCGCGGCGCAAATAAATAATGGCCGCACGTCTCTGCGAGCTACGCAACAGAGTGGTGGCCAAACAAATTGCAATTTATTACACGATGGACTAAACCGCAATGCCGATGGCGAAGCATCAGCACTTCGATTCGCCAATTAAATAAATGATTCCATTCTGATGATGCGGAAGGAAACGTAAATGGAGCTTTTGTTTTTAATTTCGCGCTTGAATATTTGCGGCTACAGACTAAGAGGCGTGCAATCGAACCGCCTGAGGAGCTCGGCGGAAGAAAAAAACAACAACCGTACGTTATTCATGCCGCCCCACATTATTTAATGGCCTATTATTTGCCGCGGCATTAATTTGAGCGGAAAAACATGTTCTTGCTAAAATAAATAAAAACGTATTCCGATATTATTATTGAGAATTGTACACACACTTTATAATATATAATATAATACATAATATATTTTGCGTGGAATCGCTATGGAAACAATGAGAAGCGTATGTTTTATAATTGCGCACCGCCGCCCTCCGTTACCCGGTATCGGCAATGGTAATTGGCCGGCGATGAATATATTTCGTTCGACGGTGGTAAATTTACTCTGTTCTCGTCGAAAGCTATTTGTTTGCGCAAAGCGTCTCTATTTACGGGTATACAGAGTGAAATTTGCTTGAAGTAATGGTGAAATATTGCTGAAAACAGTCAGTTGGAATCGCCTGGAAGTTTGCGACGAGGAAGTCCGGTATTTCTAAAGGGTACTTCGGGGAAGAAAACTCCTAAGCTCTCGTGGCTTTCGAGCGTATTCCATTTTAATATATACACCTACCAGGTGACTTGTTTAACATAGCAAAAAGAGTGGAAATCGCAATTAGATACAGTCGGCTCTGTGTGCATTTCGATTTGCGCTGCTTTATATGCCTACATCAATAACCGACTTTTCGCGACCCCTGCGAACGACGAAATTTCCCGGCGTGCGAATGTCCTTTTCGTCCTATTCGCTTTTCCCTCGGATCGCTCAAAAGGCTCGCGCCGTTCGGCAGTTTATTTGCGAAACGCTGTGCCTCCCTTTTGGCGAGTTGCTCCCTTGAAAAATGCAAAAGTGCAGCTCGGAGCGAAAATGAATGCCAAAGTCATAAAGCTGCTCTCGACCCAGTTCTATCAACGCCTCCCTTATTATTTATTAATCCGGCTAATTATAGTGTTATTGTAAGGGATGTCCTTTAATACGAGCATCGATTTTGTTTATTCCTAGCCAAGAACATCCATTTGCAAAACGTAACTTATCAACTCCCTGGCTTCAACAAATACATCACCTAGATCTATATACCTACACATGGGTACGATATGTTGAATCAACACTAATTAAATTTGCTTTGCAATAATATTACTGAATTCCAACGGAACGTAGCGGTCCAGTCTAAATTAATGTTTCAACGTATACCGCGTGGACCTTTACCGATCGAATATGGCAATAATATCATTGTTGGGAGTGTTGATTACATGCTCGATGATTAATTCGTGTCCTTGTGTCCTTTTCGAATTAATTCATTAATGAGATTTGATGTGTGTGAAAGCGCCGGGTAATTAGTATTGCTCAGCTTTATACTGCAAACTTCTGCTTTCGTTCACTAAGCATCGCCCCTTTACTCAACTCTCAGCTAGCGACGGAATATAAAAGGGGGAAATTTTCAGCAGCACTCAGCATTCTGCGTTGTGCATTGGAGGGTTGCGCATCTATGATTCATATAGGAATATTCTTCGTATTAATTTCAGCATTACCACTGTAAAACTGCTAAACGTTTTCTCATGTTTTTCATTTTATTCTTTGTATTTTAACTCATTGACTGTCTACTAACAGTTGACACTTGATGTGTGCGAAGGCGCCGGACTTTGCAATGCTTAGCTTGATGCGTGCGAAAGCGCCGGTACCTAAGTAATGTTCAGCTTGAGCTGCGGAAGTTCTGGTTTTGTTCACTAAGCGCCGCCCCTTTACTCAGCTTTCTGCTTGTGGCGGACTATAAAAGGGGGGAATTTTCAGCAGCATTCAGCATTATGCGATGGGCATTAGAGAGATGCGCATCTACGATTCATGTAGGAAATGTTTCATAATGTTAATTTCAGCTGTGATTTCAGCATTATCATTTTAAAACTACTAATGATAAAATGTTTCCATTAATCCTATGTTGTTTTGTTCATCCCTTGTCAATTATAAAAGAGCTTGATGATTGCGAAAGCGCCGGGTCTCTTAGTATTGCTTAGCTTGATCTTTGACAATTCTGATTGTGTTAATATAAATTTCGCCCGTTTTTAATTTTTTTAACTAGCGAGTTATAATAAAAAAGAAGAGGCGCATTCTCTCTTGAATTATGAAAAAATATTTTGTAATATAAATCAGCAAAATTATTGAATTATTGCTGATGATATTCACCGTAATATCCTTGTTCCTGTTCCTGGTACTCATATCACATGTTTATACCTGGCGAAATATTGCACAATAGCAATAGGGATATTGACGAGACACAGGTTAATTAATATGTTATGCGAAAGCACAGGTTATTGGTTTGCGCGCACTTAATTACCGGTAGGGAAAATTGTAATTAATATGTTTGCGCGGTGTGTCGAC
Organism: Holobus sp. GC000080; assembly: GCA_030556065.1. Taxonomy (NCBI): domain Eukaryota; kingdom Metazoa; phylum Arthropoda; class Insecta; order Coleoptera; family Staphylinidae; genus Holobus; species Holobus sp. GC000080. Next base: position 132,140 of record JASKGO010004312.1, read on the forward strand.
AGCAAAGCCAAGTAACACGACACGTGAAAAGGCTTCTGGGCGCAAAAAGCTAAACGCGCGTATTGTATTCGGGCGGCAAAAAGGCTCTGTGTGTGCCAAAAGAAAACGCTTCCTTTGATGCAGCAGCAGCAACACATTTCGAATGCGAAAAAAAAAAGAGAGCGGCACTTTATGATGTGTGTCCAGTGCGGCGCCTCTTTGTGCCATTGATTCGGACGGGCGAAAGGCTGCAAATTCGTGCGAGCGACTTTTGATCGAGGCGACAGCGAAACGAATAAATTTTCAATTATCTCGGCGTGCTTTGCGAAATTGAAGGGCGCATCGCTTGTTTCTTTAATAACTCCGACGAAGGAAGTTAAGACGCAACAACCGGTAGGCGAACGTCAACTTCTGCAGCGAACATCCTTTCTTTGCTCGGAGCTTTTCCATGAAAAGAAAAACAGCCATGCACACGCGTTTCTTGGTAAATGCATCTACAAAGGGCAAGTTCACTTCTTTATTGAATAATCTTTGTTGAGGCGGACTATGTGTGTGCATTGAACTAGTTTCAGCGGATCAAAAAGCTGCACGCGCTTTTTCAAGTTCAATGTTGTTGCTGCTGCCGCTCTTGTTTCAAACTTGCGGATGATTTTTAATTGGCACTGATAGTTGCATTATACGCAAGATTACCGTAACCAGCTTCAAGTTTATTCGAAGGCAGCGAATGGCCAACTGTAGTTGGCACGAACAATTAGTTTCGCAGGATTTGCCGCTTTGATTCAGCACATGCAATGCAGGCGTCGGTCAGCATTCAAGTTTCCGGTTGCTAGTCGCTTATTAATAACTCGAACTTTTACCCTTAACTTAGTTTGCGAATTGCAAACTGCCATTTAAGCAAGCTTTAATTAAGCTCAGTTGTTAACACAATTCCTGCAGGAAACCTTACCCCTTAGCACTTCGGAAAAAAGCTGTTTTATGGACTGCGCGCTGGTGGCATTTAGTGGTTCAAATTAGATCGACCTGTGCAGATATCAATCGCCACTATATAGTGATAAATTAAATTAAAAGCGTCAGCGGAATCGCTTCGATTAATTATTCGTGGCCGGAAGCTAGTTTGCGATCGCTGAGCAGAGCAAACATTTTCTTTGCTTTTCTTTTTCCTTATGTATCTAAAGCTCGGATCGTTTTTTTTTTTCTCTCGGTTCGCGCCAATCGAATCAGCTTTTTATGTGTTCATTCAAAATTAAGAAAATATCCAGAAACGGCGAAGGGTTTTCCGCTCCCCACACAGAAGCGCAAAAACGGAAAAATCAATGTTTTTCCACGTCCTTCGAGAAGCCGGCTTTCACGACCCGACACTTCCTTATCGTTTTGTACTGTTTTAATTACACCGCCGTCTATTGAGATGGCCAAATGAAACGATGTTACGCTTCGACGGAATTCTATTTGTCGAACAAATTACAGCAGGTGGAAGCCTTGAAAGTTTCTCTTGTCCTGTCCTGTCTGTCCATTTCGGTTCTTAGATCGATACGGGATCCACTTGGACGAGTGTCCAATGCAAATACACGCTTCAATTAGCTCTAGCAACGTGTCCTAGCGAAGAACATCGGTCCATCCATCAAAAGTTCGTTTGCGAATTGGGCGCAATTTGCGCTTCCGGCGTTCCGTTCACGAACAGCATCCCACCTGCAGCGTGGCGGAAGAATATGAAAAACACCTAGATTACGTCAAATAGACAGATAAATTTGATGAAATTTGGTGAATATCTCATGAGATCCAATTGGTCGGTGGCTGAATATATAATGCGAGCCACTGTATTCGTGTGTGCGTGTGTACGGGGGGGTGGCGTGAATGTGGCGGTGTGTACATGGTGCTGTGAAGAGGGATGCTGCGCGTGCGACCGCGCCGTCAATACGCTTATCCTAGGGGTGCAAGGAACAGGAGCAGGGATGCTGTTTTTCTCTTCTCTCGCGCGATCAGTCCTTCTCGTTACTCGACGCGGCTTGTTGGTTGTGATTGTTGTGCTGTTCTCGGCACTTGGTCATCGGCGCCCGCGGTGGATGCCGGCCCTCTGCCATGTCCGCTGGCGAAGATGACCGTAAGGCTCCAGCCTCCCCTACTCCCAAACCCATTGCCGATGGCCACTGTTCTCCTGCGAAGAATACAGGTGCGTTCATCTTTTCATCAATTTTTTTTTTCTTTCTTTTCCGTAAAGAAACTTTGCAAAACTTTTACACAAGTTTTCCAGTTTCTTTCTTTGCGCGCTCTTTGCAACTTGAAACATTTTCCTGTAGAGTGCACTTTCAGTGCTCATGAATGAACATAGTATATTGAAGATTATTCGCAGAGATTTCCGGACTTTTTTTTTCAAAGGGTGGCATTGTGATTTTTTCTTTTGTGTTTTACATTGCAATCGTATCCTGTTTTCGAGCGATATCCAACGTCGGTGGTAATTAGTGTTGTTTAACGAAGTTAGGAGGTTTGGCGGAGTTGAAAAATAGATAGGAATGCAGTAAATGATAGTGCGAGCGAAAGAGCGAAAGTGCATGGGGTGTAAGTTTTACGTAGCGCCGGCACCGGCACATTGGAAGCGCACCGCGCGGGTGGCGATGACAAATGCGAAGTGTCGAGAGCGTGTCGGGTCAGTGGGTTACGCAGGTTAGGTGGGTCTGGATTCTCTGGGATGTGGCGGAAAGCTGTGCGCTGGAGCTGGTTCCTATCGATCCTTCCTGCCGCTGCCACCGCCCTACTCTCCGGCTCCAGCTAACCTACATTCGCTAGCCAGCCCGGCTACCGCTCCCGACATGCCGGATCCAGAACCCTGCGCCGATATCGATCTTTATCATTACTACTTGTCACCTTTGCCATAAACATCTAGATCAGTAAACCTTTTTCGAGTCCTTACGTCATAGACGAAAGGCAGAGCCAGCCGACAGGCAACATGGAGCTGAAGGAAACCAGCACAGGGTGTATAGTAAAGCATAATACTACTCGCGTTGCTCTCTGACTCTGGCTCTGGCTCTGGCTCTCTCCGACTACCCGACTCCCACTTACAGACGCACTTCACTTTCTCGTTCCTCGTACTTTATCCGCATCGTTTATTATCTGCACTTCCTTTTCCAAATCCCGTCCTAAGTATAAATTCCACGCTCGCAATCAGCTTTTATAAGTCCAATAATAATAATAATAAATAAAGCAGCAGCGATAAACCCGTTTATTAAATTGGACTTCTTTTCTTCCCAGCAATAATGCGATCGCCGCGAAAATTATTAGCGCACAGCGGCGACGAAACTATTACTCGGGAACGGTGCGCAATTCTTCCGCCCGTTTTATCCGTCCCATATTTTCGTAGGCACTCGAGAGCGCAACAAGGGCGGTTTACGAATTCATGCTACCGTAATTGAAAATCGGTTAAGGGTCCTGGCGCGGTTCACGAAAATGATGTTAGCATAATGGCCTGCGGCATAAGGGCGACCGCGCGGAGAGCAACTTTTAAAAAAATTCCCGGAAACCGTTTCACATGCCTGGGATTTTTTTCTTCCATTCTTAAGGGAAAGCGCACGATGTTTCGGAAGTTAATTATACCCGTACACGCGCATATTCCTTGAAAGGGATATACTGTTACGCATTCATTCATTTGGCGATTTGGCGCGCCGCTCCCGTCGCACACAAATGCAAACACCTACACCGAGAAAGCAACGCTGTGCAGAGAAACGGCTTATTGCGGAAGAAAAAAATTAATTACGAGCTTACTCTCTATTCATTTTTTCCGCACCGGGCTCAGTGAGTCCGCCCGCATAAACCTCCACCTCTATAGTATACCTAATAAAAGCGATGAATATTTCAGATTGAAATTTGCCGCAATTGCGAATCTGGCGAGGATAAATAGCGCGCGAGTTATTAGCCCCCGTGCGCATTTGGCAAAATGAGAACTTTTTAACGCGCTGCGCGGGTAAATAATCGTCCGGGTAAACTTTCCTGCTATTATACGGTTAACGAACGTCCCAAACGATGACCTAGGAAATTAGTATATTCCCAGCCGTGCGCAAACTGATAAATAACGCCCGGAATCCTGAGGGAACTTGCTTCAATTCCGCAACACAGTTTTCCCTACTGCCACTACTACTACTACTACTCCTCGTACTACTACGACAGGCGTCTTACATAGATCACATAGTAGTTCTATAGTACAGGCCAAGATGTGCCGGAGGAAATTACTAAGTTGCGACGTACTTGAACTAGTTTGAAAAAATGTGCTTCAGTTTTAACTTAATACGAAATCAATAGTTGAACAACGCTCACTCGACGACTATGCACCTCCAGCTACCTATTGCCATGCCTAGGCTTCAAGTGCGCTCGTTACAGTGGACATAAACGATTTATACGCAAATGCACAGAGACGCTAATAGATAGAGGCGATCAAGCGATTAACCGATTTTATCACTCGGTCCGTGCGCAGCCAGTGCTCGTATGAATTTCAGAACATCAGCCGAAAGTAAATGATTCCAGTTTTTTATGTTTTCCTAGCATCAAAAGTCGGCTTCGGGGCGACACACACCCACGCAAACATCTACTCTCGTAAAAACTCTCTAACTTTCCGGCGCAACTTTTATCAGGCTTCGCAATCCTGAGTTCGCGGTACATAAATCCTTTATGTGCCACGAAAATTACACAAGTGTGTGCATGCATCAGCTATCTGCGCTCGGAGTCGGCGGCGACAGCGGCAGCGGCAGCGGTGGCGGTGGCGGTGGCTGGCGGTAATTCGCTATTCCAATAATAGACGTTTTCTACATAGTTATCCGCCGCCGTACGTATACGTGCCTATTACTTGCGTGATTCTCGGTTTGCAGCAATTTTCCGAATTACACTTGCCACTGTTTATTTATGCTCGCGCTTTACTTCGCTCGGCATGCACAATTCTAATTTACGGTAGGTAAGCGGCTCTAATAAAATATTTATAGACTGTTCGTGTATATGTGGGCGAAACAAGAGCAGGGTCATTGTCGATTGTCGCTTGTCGGACTTGAGTGGAATCCATCAATGAAATATATCCTTCGCACGGAATAGTATGGAGTATAGAGTATTTATTTATTTATTGGCCCCGGATCAAGTTTCAGTCCGATAAACTTGACTGAATTCGAAGGCCGCAGTGTATCGGGAAAATGCGGTCGACGCCGCCGAAGAAGCGGAGGACGCCGATATTGAGACGGACAATGAATTCGTCCGCGCGAATATTGTAATTGATAAATACGCTTCACGATGTTCAGCCGATCATTCAGACGGAATCTTGCGGGAACGGACAAGTAAATCACGCCGAGCGAAGCGCCGCATTGAAGGATTTCGCTATTTCGCCGCAAAAGACATGTCCAGCGCACATCAATTAAATGTCTCATCTATATGTGGCGTCGAAATTTCTGTACATCGGATCGATTAGCTTTAATTTATCTTAATCGCGCCAAATATACTGATATCAGCATCAAAGAGCAAATTGCCAAATTGAGCATTTCATTTTGTTAATTGCACAATCAGGATGAAACCGGATAAGCGCAGCAAAACTAGCCTCGTTATAAGTTCATTAAGGAGAAAATGATCGGAGCTTTAATTGCCCGTTGTACAATAGTATCGGGTGTAGGATGTTTAATGGTAAGCAGACGCATTCTTCGCAATGTAAACGGACAATTTGATGAATATTTTCGATCATTTTCCGTCTTAATAGATAGGGACCGCATTTGAGCGGATTTCGCTTAGTACGAGTTTTGCGATTGCGGACATCGCATCAATGTGTCCAAAAAGCTACCGCTAGAGCGTCCCATTGTGTAATTTCCATTATCGGATAGTGGTTTTCTTTTACTTCTCTGTCGGCGAAGAGATATGGCCGCGCTATTTACGAGAAAACGTCGCTCCGTAATTGGTGAGTTAATTAAACATTAATATTCGCACCCGGCGGACTTTTAATTAATTGCCGTTCGTTTAAACGTCCTCAGACTATGTGAGAATGCTCAAAGCTACGTGCAGGGCACGTACGTACTACACCTTAGTGACAATTAACAAACACCGTGACGAGCCATTGTTTGCCCTAAACGTTTTTCTCCTAATTAATATTAAGCGGACTCACATTTCGCACCTATTATACCTAGGATTGTATAAGCATGTACGTAATTGGGTAGCTGCGAGCGTTCCTAGTGTTTGAGTATGTGACAGGAAAAGGGCAGCAATAAGCTGGACCGCCGAGAAGGAAAATACAATAGCGAATTAAAAAACTAAAAAATAAAAGAGCGCAACGACGCAATGATACATTGCAATTAGTTAAAAAACGCTTAAGTTGATTGTGGGAAAGAAACTAGTTTTCACTGGTCTGTATGTGCAGTGGGTTTTCATTTAAAATCCTCTGATGAATTTTATTATTGTCAGCGCCAGCTCTATTGAAAATTGCATATGAATGGCATTCGAAAAGGGCCCATTCTGGCTTTGGAATTGATTAATCTGCAAACAAAAGTTTTTTTTTTTTGCTGAAAAATCATCACTGGTCGGTTACGTGTCAATTAATACGTTAGTAATATAGTTGAAAAGCGAACTGGTTGGAAAATCAAAGCACGTTTTAACGTATAACGTATAGGATATCTATATTAATCGTTATTGATGCTGCCATTGACTCCGTCCGTAATCTGTCAACGTTTAATTGAGTCGCGTTCGCGCAATTTAATGCCGCCACACACAGCCAGCCAGTGAATCGCCGAACAAGCAAGCGTTATTAAGGGTCGGTGAGAAAAGCGAGCGAGCAATTTTATTTGCATAATTAATCACCAGTAATTAGAGCGTCAATTACGGAAATCGATTCAGATATCATTAACAGGAAGAGTGATTTTTCAGTGTTTTTTCTGTTTCGGTCGGTTGCAGGAGATGGCACCGATGAGCAGCCCTTCGTCACCGAGAAGATGTCCGGCTACGAGACGAATCTTTATCTCTACTCCGTAAGTAACTGTTGCGCGCCCTTAAGTGGATTGCGGCCCCGGTGACCGCGTGAAACACGACTAAAACCGCTTTGCATATTTTGTAATCTAGGAGGAGATGGAGGATCGTCCGCGGATCTCAACGTTTATCGGTTCCCTGGCCAATTATTCCAATACCATACCTCCCGCCTCAAGCGATCCCGACGCGAGACCTCAGAGCGGCGGCGCCCGAATGGGCACCCTAATTGGCGTCTATTTACCTTGCATCCAAAACATATTCGGCGTCATCTTGTTCATCCGCTTGACTTGGGTCGTCGGCACCGCCGGCGCCATCCAAGGATTCCTCATCGTCCTCTGTTGTTGTTGCGTTACTATGTTGACCGCTATTTCGATGTCTGCGATCGCGACGAACGGCGTGGTGCCTGGCGGAGGGAGCTACTTCATGATATCCAGATCACTCGGACCGGAATTCGGAGGAGCCGTTGGGATGCTGTTCTACACGGGTACTACCCTGGCCGCGGCCATGTATATCGTTGGTGCAGTTGAAATAGTCCTGGTACTGACATGAAAACATATCCAGTCCCGTTCATTACATACTTTCTTTCGTTTTCTGTTTTCTGTCCCGCCACCCCTAGACTTACATGGCGCCCGGACTTTCGATCTTCGGAGACTTCACCAAGGATGCAAACATCATGTATAACAACTTCAGGGTCTACGGAACGGGTCTACTGCTCGTAATGGGTACCATTGTGTTTATCGGTGTGAAATTCGTCAATAAATTCGCAACCGTTGCCCTCGCCTGCGTCATCTTTTCCATTCTAGCTGTCTACGTCGGTATCTTCACTAACATTAACGGAAACGATTCCCTTCAGTTAGTATGCATTCTATCCATTGAGAGATTAATTAATTTAATCCCGAAAACAATCAAATATGCTCAACAAGAAACAATCATGTTTGGCAACCTAGTGGAGATGTAATTGAAATCGGGTTCGTGCGTTGATTCTGATTGGAATCACTAATTGAAAAAGTAGTCGGATTACACAAGGAGGCTTCTATGCTAATCCGGCGAATGTAAACAATACCTGTAGTTCCCTTGTGCTCCCGGAGAACACGCAACACCCATTTTAAATTAGGCACTTTGATCGAATGCCAATAGATGCGAATGTTTGGGGAGTCGAACAAGTGTCTCAATGGTGACCACAACGAATAAATATTTACCGACAATCCCGGTCACAGTACTGCGTGTAAATATTGTTCAATTCGGCCGGCCATTGATCGCTTGGAACAGTGGCGAATGTTTTATTTGCTGTTTTCGCTGCTGCTGCCGCCTCCGGCTGTACACTTTCGGTTTTCGCGATCAGGGGCGGGGGGTCGGGAGGTCGGGTAGGGTTTGGTGGCTTAAGGAAATCTGGAAGAGGCAACGGAATGCGACGTAGCTGAAATTTTAATGTTATTCTCATATAGCGTAGTGATAAACCACGTCGAGAGTGGCATTTCATGACACATATATCCACCACCTCCTACACATTGTCTGCTTGTATATGTTCCGTTCGGATCAAAACACATGGGCTGAGATTTTACATTACATCACGGCTTGGTTGTAACACACTGCGGGCATTCTTGATGCTATGATGAAGATGATGATGATGATAATGATTTACTTTACCATATCATTCGCTTCTGTTCCCATTTAGAATGTGTGTTTTGGGTCGGAGGCTTCTGAAGGACATTAACATTAATGAATGCAACAAAACAATAGGAGGGACCCTTCATAAAATCTACTGTAATTCCACCTACGTTTGCGACCCTTATTATAAGGCCAACAATGTTACCAAGGTCCAAGGCATCAAAGGTCTAGCATCCGGTGTGTTCTTCGGTAGGTTTAAGTTTCATTTCACCTCCAGGCCTAAGCCCTAACATTGCAAACGCGGCTCGTGATAATTGCAGATAATCTACATGACAGTTTCTTGGAGTTCGGACAGTTTATCGCTCGGGACAACGAGCTGGCCGATATCGAAAACATTGGCCATTCCTCGTACAACCAAGTGATGGTTGACATTACGACCACCTTTACCATCCTCATTGGTATATTCTTTCCTTCGGTGACCGGTATTATGGCCGGCTCGAACCGATCCGGGGATTTGGCCGACGCGCAAAAATCAATTCCCATCGGGACGATCTGTGCCATTCTGACGACATCGACGGTTTATTTATCAACTGTATTGTTGTTCGCCGGTACCGTTGACAATCTACTTCTGAGAGATAAGTATGTGGATTGCGATTGAGCCATGTTCGGATGAATTTCGTGATGACGGAGGATCGTTTCAGATTTGGCGTATCGATTGGTGGGAAACTGGTGGTCGCCAATATAGCGTGGCCTAATCAATGGGTAATCTTAATTGGATCGTTCTTGTCCACTCTGGGTGCCGGCCTTCAGTCACTCACCGGCGCTCCGAGGCTGCTGCAGGCGATCGCCAAGGACGGCATCATACCATTTCTATCACCCTTCGCAGTGTCTTCGAGCAGGGGCGAACCGACGAGAGCGCTCATCCTGACCCTCTGCATCTGCCAATGCGGCATTTTACTAGGAAACGTCGATTACTTAGCGCCGCTCTTATCGATGTTCTTCTTGATGTGCTACGGATTCGTCAATCTAGCCTGCGCCCTGCAAACGTTATTACGCACACCTAACTGGAGACCAAGATTCAAATACTACCACTGGTCTTTATCGTTTACCGGCTTATCGTTATGCATTGCCATTATGTTCATGACATCCTGGTATTATGCTCTGGTCGCAATGGTAATGGCAGGACTCATCTACAAATACATTGAATACAGGGGGTAAATAATGACGATGTCGATGTGCCGATGCCACCACGATGGTCCTCATGTCGGCGCTCGCTCATTCGGTAACGCGACCGCCGGATTAATTTTCTTTTCGCTTCCAGGGCGGAAAAGGAATGGGGCGACGGAATCAGAGGTCTGGCATTGTCGGCCGCTAGGTACTCGCTGCTGCGTCTCGAAGAAGGGCCGCCCCACACGAAGAATTGGCGTCCGCAGATCTTGATTCTCGTCAAACTCACTTCCGATTTAGTGCCGAAATATCGCAAACTGTTCGCGTTCGCTTCGCAATTAAAAGCTGGCAAAGGTCTGACGGTATGCGCGTCCGTAATAAACGGAGATTACACCCGCTCATGCGGCGAAGCTCTGGCGGCCAAACAGAATCTTCGACGGACCGTTGATGAGGAACGTGTCAAGGGTTTCGTCGATATCCTAGTTGCGCGCAACGTGACCGACGGCCTTTCTCACTTGTAAGTCCTTTACATTCCTCACCGTTTAAAACCATTGGGGACATTCTGAATTACATCGTTTGTTTTCTTTCCTTTCTTTTTCTCGCCGCATCGCAGAGTCCAAACGAGTGGTTTAGGCGGTATGAAACCAAATACGGTCATACTGGGCTGGCCTTACGGTTGGAGGCAGTCCGAGGATGAGAGGACGTGGCAGGTATTTTTACAAACCGTCCGTAATGTGACTTCGGCCCGTATGGCGCTCTTAGTACCCAAAGGCATCAACTTCTTCCCCGATTCCACCGAGAAAGTCATCGGAAACATCGACATTTGGTGGATAGTGCACGATGGCGGTCTCCTCATGTTGCTACCGTTCTTGTTGAAACAGCACCGCACTTGGAAGAACTGCAAGATGCGCATATTCACCGTAGCCCAAATGGAGGACAACTCTATTCAGATGAAGAAGGACCTGAAGATGTTCTTGTACCATTTGCGTATCGAGGCGGAAGTGGAAGTCGTCGAAATGGTAAGAGTGTATTCCGTCGAGAGCCGAATCAATTCGCCGCCCCCTTCAATTAATTTTCTTCCCTGTTCACCTTTGATCTTTTTCGCTTTTCAGATGGATAGCGATATCTCAGCTTACACCTACGAGCGAACATTGATGATGGAACAACGTAATCAAATGCTGCGAGAGCTGCGCTTGAACAAAAAGGAAAGTTTGGGAGTGGTGAGTACTTCATAATTAATTTGCCCCGATCTTATCTGATGCGCCCACGTCGCACAACTATCTTTAATTAATTCCTAACATGCAAAAGGTACAGACATTGGTGGATTTCAATGAAGTTACGGCAGAAGAAAAACTACCACTGGTAACGCATCATTGTGTTACGCTAGCGATCCGTCATCTTCATTATTATCATCTCTCATAGACGTTACCATTAAATTGCATGGTTTTCCATTATAGCTATAACTAGCCTAGTTGACTGATGCCCTTTTCTTTACGATCTCGACCCATCTCATTTTCGCACCAATTGTCAACGCTCATTATTTTGGTTTCCATTGCGTTTGAGTGTTTTCGTGCCACCGGTATTATTACTTCATTCATTTAACGAACCAAATTTGTCGGGCTGCTTTTACGCAGTGTTTATTAACATGGTTTTCGTGAAAGTTTGTTAAAAATACATGTGGCATAAAAGCGTCAGTCTTCGTTTGTTAATTGTTTGATTCAATCATCGGTTTTTAATCATACATCTTATGATTTACGAGACATCGACCAATCATTGCCCCCGCCCCCCAAAAGAAGGTCTTTACAAGAATTGTTTCTAACGCTTCTCTCCACTAAGGTCCAATCGATCGTGGACCAGCACCATCAAAACGACACGAAGACGGCAACGAAAGTGCGCTTCCAGGAGCCCGGTTCCGAAGGATCCGTCGATTGCGACAACAAGAAGAAGAGCGACGAGGAGCCGTCGAACGAGGTGCCGGTGGCGGAAATGAACGGCGATTGCGAAAATAACGCGGCCACCGAGAAGGACGAGGTTTCCGAGAAGGAACCGCTATCGCAGTCCATCAAGGAGACGGAGGTCGAGGAGGAGAAGAAACCCACCATTACACCGTAAGGCTCAATTATCCTCTTGCGTTACGCTTTTATATCACCTAAATCGGGCTTTCGCAGGGATGAAGGAAACGTTCGCAGGATGCACACCGCTGTTAAATTGAACGAGGTTATTGTTAATCGGTCCCATGACGCTCAATTAGTCATCCTGAACTTGCCTGGGCCGCCCAAAGACACCAAAATGGAGCGCGAATCAAACTGTAATTATTTCGCAAGAAACATTCTAAACGCTCTAAACTGAATTTCTTCTTTTTGCTTCTTAATTTGTCAACAGATATGGAATTTTTGGAAGTACTCACGGAAGGCCTAGAAAGGGTGTTAATGGTACGTGGGGGAGGACAAGAAGTTATCACCATTTACTCTTAAGCGGGCCGAAGACAATTTAACTTTAAGAACTCAAAGACCTCTTCCAAATTTTTGTGTTGTTGAGATACTTACAGTATTTTTAACTATTGCCTCTGTATGATGACTATGCCAAAGAGATATTATTATTTATTGTTGTTATAATTTTAAATGTCATTGTAAGCTAGAACTACCGACGATTTTCAAGCACGTTGCCTAAGGGAAGAAAGAAAGCAAAAGATGCAACCGCGCTGAAGATCAACATTGACGACAACCTGTTAAAAGTATTCTTAATGGGTAAATATTAATTCTTCAGAACTAATAATATTCTATTCGCGTGATTCTATCCTTTAATACAAAAAAAGAAAAAAGAAAAGCAAAACCAAATAATAATTGTGTCAAATCAAAATCAACTAACTAAGGATATAATATAAATACAATCTCGCTCACTTTTCTACATCTTACTGGAGCCAGTAAGTGCATGCAGTGTTTAGTAGAATTATTTAAAATTTTAAGTAACAAAATATATATAAATATATATTTAAATAATTAACATATATTATATATATATAAATATATATACATAAATATAAATATACATAAAACATATAAAAAATCTTCAAATGACAAAAAAAAAATAAGAGAAACAAACAAACAAAATACACCCACACGAGACTTCAGTTGTTTCATCATTGCTGAATTCCGAATTCAAAAACAAGTTAACAATAATTGCCCGAGGCGAGATGCGAAAATGTTTTCATAGAGTTATATATTATTACAACATTGACTAATTGAAGAAGAGACGAGTTGTTTAAGACGTGTTTATGCATTGAAAAGTTTTATTGATCGTTATAGTTATTGTGAGATGTTATAAAAATGAAGAAACTATTTCCGAAAACTATGTTTGTAACAGTATTCGATTGCCACAAATATATCCACACACACACATATATATATTTTTTATTCCTTTAAAACCAGATTAAAACAAAACCGTTATTATTTTTATTATTCGTGAGATTACCAAAAGAAAAACACATAAGAAAAATATATAAAACACAAAAAAACTTATACTATGAGAAATATTTAAAATTAATGAAAAGTTATTATGTACACGTAAATTAGGGAGATATAGAGGAAAAGGTATTAATAAATAAAAAATAGAATTCACCAATATATGCAAATATCCGCAAAAAGAAGAAAACAAAACACACAAAAACGAAAGCGACGGACGTTAAACCACACCGAACAGCAAACGGAGCACAAAATATAATCATCAAGAAGAGAGGAAACAATAGCGGCTACTTTAATTAAATTAATTAAGTATTGTACTGTACTATCAGATTATAAGATTTGCAGGGGGCGAGCGATCGATGCGTTCGTTGTATTAATTTACTAATGACGATTAATTATCTTTTTTCGTGATCATTCGAATGTGCTTAAATGAATGTCGTTGACATCGGTTGATAGCAAACCCATTTGAAAACTCGTTCAACTTTTCGCAAACAAAGCAAAACCAAAAAAAAAAAATTTGTGCAATCATTTGAATTAATATGAATGACCCGTTGGTCGCTTGCTTTCTCCCACGAGAATGCTAATAATACACCTAATAATAATACTAATAATGAAAAATTCATAATTGAGCAATATTAATTAAAGAAATTAACGTTTACCCTATGAATAAGGTTTGTCAAATTATAAAGTGATAGAGTATACATACATGTTCTGTACAATCTGATAGGTATGGTGATGGTCAATTTCAATGTTTCGAAGTGGTCCGTTTCGATCACTTTTCTCTTGTAAATTGATCAGTGCTTAGGAGATAGTGCACTAGTGATCTCATCTAGCCTTAAAGGTACCTTGATATATTAATATAAATAAAAAATACATATATATATATATATAAAATATATATATATATAAACATAAAAACACCCACACATTTAAACAATAAAATTTTAAAAGATAATACTCGTATATATGAAAGAATTCATTAAAATATACATATATTATATATATATATACATATACATAATGATATTTATTATTAAAAGAAGTAATTAACGAGATGACGTGAATAAGTGTCTGTAAAAACAAAAAAAAAACTACTACTACGTAACAACTAATGAGTATTTCTTATCAGATTACGCCATTCTACATCAACTAATTATGGCCGTTGATGCTCAATGTTGTGTGGTGATAGTCTGTTTAGAGATCGGCAACTTCTTTTTCGATCGATCGATGTCGTCATTTTCATCATTGTAATTAAAGTAACAATCAAGTAATGTAAAAGATAATACACCAATGCTCACCAAGAAACCCACCCACACACACACACACGCACTCACACGCATACAAACACAGACACAGGCCCGCACCGACTGGTCCGAAGAATAAGAAGGGCGACACTCATTGGATTCATTAGCGAGCGCAGTTCCAAACTGCAGCATAAACATAGTTTATTAGTTTCGATTTGATTGTGCTTTTCCCATCAGCAATGGCAATTAGTTCGTTGATTGTTTTTTCAATGTAACATGATGCGTAGGATGAAATAACGTTCGTCACTTTGAGATTCCACTTTTAGGGGTATAAAATGAAACTAAAACGAGAATCAAATAATCGAGTAATTGATAAATTGTAAATGGCGCAATCTGTTTTAATCTAAATTTAATTATATAAATGACAATGTGTTCATTGGATAACAACATGAGGAAGACGGCGGCCAACCTGTTGTTGCTGTTGCCGTCGTTGTGTGACGTAACTTTGTTTAGAGCCGTGCCGGCAGTTGTGTTTTTGTTTTGAGACAAGAAAATGGATGCGGAACAAATTTGTCGTTGTTAGCGAATTGTTTGTTTGTCCAGGGCGAAAACACAACTAGCTTTTCGACCCGAAAGCCCTACAAAATTTTCACTGGGTTGTTATCAATAATTAATAACCAACTTACTCGTAGATTTAATAGATATCTGTCCCTAAATACGAACTTTTGGTTAAATAAATACTTTACTTATCTATAATCGTGTTGTTTGGTGGCGTCGGAGGTGTTTTGCGATTTGCGACCCGAATCGAATCGTATCGAAGACGGTTTGAAAACTTTCAAAACTTTTCGCGAAGGCGGTTTAATTTGAATTTGAATCGCGTTAATTAATTATGTGGACGGTAGAGGCGCTTCGGTTGAAAGAAACCCCAGTTCCCCCCACCTCACACCTACAGCAACACACACACTCTCAGTAGTGCTTAACCTTCGCGAGTGACCAGTTCGCCAGTTGTTTTGGTAAGTTTTGACAATTTTAGTATTTATTAATCGCAAATCATTAATGTTATTGTGTAAAAACAACAAGATCGTCCATCAGCTAGTAAACATATGACCAATAAGTGTTTTCACTTGGGAGTTTGATGACATATACGCGATCAGCTGATTTTGCAGGTTGTGTTTGTTGTTTTCCACTTTCTGCGAAACGAAAACACGAGATAATTGCAAAAGCATAATATGCTGCTTCGGCAATTTGTAAATGCTGGCTACAACACGATAGAACTCGTGAATTGAAAACTATGAAAGCGATTTTCGACTCGGTTACTTCTGCCAACAATCAGAACCGAATTGCGGCTGCTGAAATCAAAGCGAACATCATGACACTGCTGCAGCACACTGTCAGGCAGATTTGTGCCTCGAACTCTCCGGAATTCGGCGACGACGGTAAGGCTGATCTCTGCGCTGTGATCGAGGCTATGTTCATCAATGGGCTGAAGGACGGTTTCATGAATCGAGTCAGGAGGAACTTGGGTGAACTGAATCCTGAGTACAATTTGAGCTTTTGGAATTTGCTCATGGAAATCTCGCATCAGGAGAACATTAAGGCGGTGGAAAATTTACGTATTATCAGGACAGAGGTAGGTCAGTGCAGGGCATGGATTAGGGTTGCCTTAAATGAGGCCCTCTTGTCTTCATATCTTAAAACCATTCGCGAAAATAGAAGGGCTGTGCTTAGGTATTACAATAACTATGCTTACCTATTGGATGCTGAAGCTCTGGACATTGCCCAGACTCTCATTCAAAGAGTGGAGTTAATGTCTTTGGAGTTGCCATGCAACTCGGGCATACTGAACACTTGGTCGGATGTGCCTTTGTCTCTGGCTGGGATTGCTTGCAAACCCATGAGAATGAACACTGTGAGTAGAATTTGGGTCATAAGCTGATTTATAAATGTAACTGTAATTATTAAATGATTTCAAGGTGTCTACAGGTGTTGATATTGCCCAAATGTTAACAGCTGACAGTTCTGCAAACTCCAAGTCTGCTTCAGTGGCTTCCTCATTGGTCTCCAGCAGTTCTGGCATCGGCCAGATTGTGAATTTTAGCGGTGACGAAGCTCTCAAGTTGATTTTGAAGGCTCATTCGGACAGGGAGGAAACCGCGAGTTTGCATGCAGCAGACGAAGCCACTTTGCCGATTCCGGTGCCGGATTCGGTTCCCGGCGAGCGTTTAACTGGTAAAATTGAGCAGGTGCAATCAAACAGTTTAGGAAATTCGTTGAAGGACCAATCCAGTTGGTCCTACGAAGACGACATTAAAAATTCCGTCGAAACGGAGGCTGTACCGCAAGAAGAAACGCCTAGGGTCATGGAAAGAAGTTATAGTTCTTTGATTGAAAGTAATATTTTAAACAATACGCAAATCAGGACGCCGAATTTCAGAAATGTATTACATAGTCTTCTCGGGGAATCCGACGCACAAAACCAACAGTCTTCCGAACACGGCGTAAGATTACCATTTCGTCAATTGATTTTTTCCCTTTATTTAAAGAAATTTATTAGATAATTGACAACGATGTGGGAATTCTATCTCGGAACGAACCAGCAGTATTAAGTAGTAGTCCCGATGTTGCTTTAAGCGATTTGCTTACAACGCTCACGACGGAAAAAGGTCTTGACAGTCAAGACTATAAATGTAAATCATGCAATGACGAGCTTCGAATCGCTAATATTCCAAAGTATGATCTCGCAAATCAGGTCCTGGAAAGGATTCATTAGGCTTTTGACGTTTTTAGGGCATGTGCTTATTCTGGCTTATACTTCTGTGATAAATGCATGGCAAATGAAGAAGTCTCGATTCCCGCTCGAATCGTTTTCAACTGGGATTTCAGAAAGTACGCTGTGTCGCAAAAATCGCTGGCATATCTAAACGAGATCAATAAAAATCCAATAATCGATTTCAAAAGTTGCAATCCTTACATCTACACCGTTGTCGAAGATATGGCGGTTCTGCAAACTTTAAGAAATCAATTGAATTACATTCGAGCGTATCTCTATACTTGTCGCGAACCGATTATCGAGGAATTGCAAAATCGGATGAAACCGCGCGAGTACATGTACGAACATATCCATCAATATTCAATATCCGTAAGTACATTATGAAAAAGTGCATAAAAAAGTTCTAGCAACTCGGAACGTAATTTCTAGGATTTGTTGGAAGTGAAAGACGGAACTTTAGCAGGTAAATTGCAAGAGGTGGTGGATTTCGGCAAAAACCACGTAGCACGTTGTTGGCTGTGTTTACAAAAGGGCTTCATTTGTGAATTGTGCGACGATTCGAAACCTTTGTTTCCCTTCGAAACTGCTTCCGTTTTCAGGGTAAGTGAGCCATATTACAAAACGTCGACCAACGGTTAACTCGTTGCATTTCAGTGCAATAGTTGTAGTGGCGTCTATCATAATACATGTTTAAATGCCTTAAAGCCTTGTCCGAAGTGCAAGAGAAAAGAGGAACGCGATGTTCCCTTGATGGATGAAACGTAAGTTGCTGCAATGATTCCTACCACTAAAAAAAAATGTGATTCGCTTAAAAAAAAAGATTGCTATGTATAATGTAATAGTCGTTTTATTCGTTTCAAACATTGTTATTAGCATCAGTATTTTCTGATAAAAAAAATCGTTTAACTCATTATATTTTGTTAGTCTTTCGTATGTAAAACTCTTGGAATGTTGAATTTTATAACAAGTTACAATAATATTTTCTACAAATCATTGCAGTTCATATACTTTTCTTTAAAAAAAACATTTAGGGTTCACGTATATACAGTAATTCTACAATTTCGTATTTCGTAATTTTCTAGTAAACAAAAAAAAACATCAGAACAATTATTATTAGTTTGCCCAAGTCGTTTCCGAAGGGTATTTAATTGATAATTACCGCGTGGCGCAGGAAATGGTACGTCCCTCCTCAAAGATTATTTCGTTTCGTAAGCAGTAGTGTTATTGGGTTACTTATTAGTTGGTAAGGCACGGTTAACACTGCGTTGCATGAGAGGAGACGATGGCATCTTCGGACTTGCCGAGGCTGACTTGGTTTTTTTGGGCTTGCTCGCGATTGCCCCGTGGATATTTCGTTCGTGGGCGTACAATTGGACGCCGATATGTCTGTGGCCAGCTTCCATTGCAATTTTAAGAGCCGTACTGCCGTCCTAAAAATAGATTTAAAAAAAATGTAAAAATTGCACGGAATGCACAAGGTGTCTAGTCTATAATTACCACATCGCAAATCGTCGAATCGCAATCTGGCTGGCTCAAGAAGTACTTGACGATTTCGAAGTGGCCGTGTTCGGCTGCACACATCAGCGCCGTGCTTCCGTCTTCATCTTGGATATTAATATCGGCACCGGCTTCCAAGAGCATTGTGACCATATCTAAGCGGCCATGACTCACGGCCAACATGAGAGCCGTTTGGCCGTGTTGTTTCGCTCTTATATTAACATCCGCCAAAGAAAACAGTCTCCTCACGACGTCAGCGTGCGTGTGCGATCTAACTTCGGCCAGCGAGACCAGCATTACGCTCGTATAGCCAGCTTTGTTCTGTTTGTTGATGTCGCACACTTTCGAGTCGAGCAGTATGCTGACCACATCGAAATTGCCGTGGGAAACGGCGTAATGCATCGCGGTATTCCCGCTGCCGTCGACCATGTTCACTATGTACTGCAGCAGTACGGAAGATATGTCTTCGAACGAATCCAAGTAGTCTTCGACGTCCAGCGGATCGGCGTTGACCACGCTCGATATGCGGAACCATTCGCTTTCGACGATGGCATTGGCGTTCTTTAATTGACCTTGTTTACTGAGCGATTTGTTCTTCTGCAGGGAATCATTTAGGACTTTCATGGCAGCTTGCATTTCTTTGGAGGGAACACATCTAAAACATGTACAATTGATAGTAAAAAAAAAAATGCAAATAGTTAATTGTTTTTGTTGCCGGCACTTTTTTCTGGTTTCGGGTTTCGGGGGACTGGCGGAAACCGTTTCGGAAACTGCTTGGGCTCCAACTTCTTCCGTCGTTATCTGCGTACTGGAAGTGGTCGCGCTTTCGGCGGATTCTCTCTCGGAGCCATTCAAGTTCACTTTGGCCAATCCGTCAGCGAGCTTGTATTTTTGCTTCACCTTCTCAATTTGCCGAACCTCGGGAGCCACTGTCTTCGAAGTCAGTAATTCCAATGCTGCTAATCTGGAGACAATCAAATTTGAATAGATCTGAGTGCTGTTCACATCGCCAGACATAAAGCGTTTGTGTTGACGCCAACAACTGGGTTATACCTGGTCGATAAAATGTGTTGTCGCATATAACTTATACCAGAGTTTTGTATGGAATTAAACATTCGGTAACGCGTTAAATAATAATAAATCTCGTCCCAACATAACAACCTCTATCTTCAAAGACTCGAACCCCAGATAAACTGTCTTTGTGTTGATATGATATCGATATAAGCCCCAGGATAAGCGAGCGCACGCGCCCTTTTTGAAACCCCCCGAGTTGCACATTCCGTACATACATTCATGGAATCGAACTTTTAACGATTATCGGGCATTTATTATTGAGCTAATTAATTAAACTATGCCGGATGTATATTAACTTACCCGCTTGACGATGTAGGAGACTTATCGGCGACGGGAATCTTCGTATAGGTGTCCTGCCTTTTAAACTTGCGACTTTCTGTGGGTGAATTTTGAATTTGCAGGCGCGGAATTCGCGATGGTGTAAATGCGTCCTCCTTCTTGCTGGCATCGTCAGCATCCCTCTTGTAGCAGTGACTGCATCGATCGTTGCTTTCAAAAATGGTATTGCAGGCCACATGAACGCTCGGCCTCGGCTGCGCAATTTCGCTTGATTTGTGTTTCATCAAAGGACCCAATCCTTTGGTGTCGGTGGTTTTCGAAGATTTCTGCACGGTCGGAATGAGATTTTCCGTATCGGTACTCTTGCTTTGGCCAACAAACTCACTTTGCATCGACTTATTCGCCAAGACGACGTCGTGCTGACTGTACTTGGATGTGGTTTTCACTTCCGTTTGCGAAGACCTAGTTTGTGCGACAAGACGGGACTCGTACTGGCAAGCCACGGTTTTGTGGCGAACGTTGATTTTAGTTTGTCCCAAATGAAACGACTTGCTTCGCGGCGTTGCTGATAGAGTGGCCAAAGAAATCGACGGTTCCACATTACCCTCGACATTGCTGTGGAAACCGCTCTTAAGAACTTTGCAATTTTCGCACAGAATTTCGTCGGTCGTATCCTCGGACGAAGCGGTCGTAACAGTTTCCGGTGACGCTTGTCCAATGAACTCCTTCGTGGTTACCACAGCAGAAACGCCGGTGTCTTTTTTCGGCGACTTATAGGCAATTTGAACTCCTTGCTCTTTGGTGGGTACCAAACTGGCAACAGTTTGCACGGAAGCGCCACGTGTGTCGATCAGACCGGAAGTTTGCGTCTCTTTCGAAACGGTCACTTTCGCAGTGACCACCGCCTGCACGCTGTAATCGTTGCCATTGAGGAATTTACATTTTTCGTTCAGCCACCTATCCACATGTTGGTACTTTCCATCGGGCTGTGCAGTCGCTGTCGACACAGTCTTTGTGTGCGGAGTTTGATGACCCACTCCAACATTTCTGGTGAGCACGCTGGCCATAACACCGAAATCCCTTTTGGGACGCAGTTCTCTTTGAGCAAGGCCGTTTTCGATGGAGTCGTTGAAAGACGCGGAACGGTTCCGCGTGTGCGTATCATATTGATATAAATAATTCGAATTCAACCTATTTAAGTTACTTTCCTCTTCGGCCCGTAGTCGCAACATTAGATGTTTATTTTCGTCTTCCAACGTCTCTATTTGACCCTATGACCGGCGGTAAAGCTACAGCTTACGTACGAGAATTATAATTAGATGGACTCACCTGTAAAGCGGGTATCATTCTGACCAATTCTTCTAATTCTTTGGTACGTTCTAAGCTGAGGGCCATCTGTTCCCTGATATTGTGCAGTGCTGCAGGACTCAATCCGCAGGACTCGATGCTGATGGCGTCGAAGTCCCTGGCTCCGGGTCCTTCGCCTGAAGAATGCAATATTGTCATGCTGGAGCTAGAGGTACTTGTGATCGATGAAACAGAGGGAACTCTTCGCAATTTTTCTGTTCGTTTCCATTGAAATAAAAATGAAGCTACATTCTTGATTCGTTTTTTCAACATACGTGCGACGGTACAGGCAATGGAAAACAATAGGAAAAACGGTACCACCAATGATCGTACACTGATTTCTCCAAGCATAAACTCGAGACCGCGTTTTTTCTTTTCTTAAAAGACCGAATGTTTTTGATACGCAAACGGTTTAATGGAGTAAGTAATACGCAATTGCTACTAAATTGTTACAACAATAACAGGTAAGTCAGCGAAGAGTACAACATCCTAAGAACAATACGCAAGCGCATTGCAGTCCGAGTCAGGCTCCAGTGCACACAAAGTAAGCCTATGTACTCCTCTATTGCTATTTGCGTTCGGATTTTATTAATAAAAACTAAAAAGTGAAGTTTTGCCTACCTGAAACTGCAGTCACGTCCGGTAAATTATGCGAAAGTTTGTGCTTGGACCTCTGCAGCGTCTTCTCGAAGTCGGAGACGACGTCGACGAGGGCCTCCTGGATCGGCGACCCCGGGACATCGTCGATTATTGGTAATGGGGGCTCCTGAGTGACGGGATTGATGAGTCCGAGAAGTACTTCCATTGACTGCCTCTGGCGTCGCCGGTCTTTGCGACGTTTGAATGAACCCGATCTCTCGATATGCTGAATGCTTTCGCAATACCTAACGAAATCCAAATCGATGTGGTACCCATAGGGGCAACAGTTGCATTGCCGCCAGTAACCTGTCCGAAAAATAATAAAAAAAATCGCAAAAACGATTACGAGAAGTGTTACAGAAAAAGAACAGCTGCGTTCGGTAGTGAATTGCAAGTGCATAAAAGCAATTAACAATTTATAGGCCACTTATAGGGAGAACCCATTAAAAATTTATTACCTTTATCACTTTGTAAAGCCATCTTGGAACCGCTTCAAAGCGACATTCGACTAACTAAAACAAACAAGAGGCGAAAATACAATAAAACAACTAAATATTACGTGGATGAAACGATGAAAAATGCTTCGGAAGAGAGTTACAAAGCAGCAATTAATGGATGGGATGTTTATTCTAGGGGACATGTGTACTTAAATTCAGATGGTAATAAAATTAGGTACAGTGTGGATAGGAAGCCGCCGCTACTTCGACGAATGTATTAAAATTAAAGTCAAACCAGTCAGTCATTTACCCCAAAGCGGTTATTTTTACTCTGAAAAGACGAGTAGAATAGAGCAAAATGCACTTTATGAATTCAAAGTGAGTGCACCTTTTTACTCCTCTTTGATAAATGGGTCAAATAGAAAATATTGTCGCCTGCGCTGCTCGCATAATGACCGCGCGGGTTTTATAAATATTCATTATTTATTGCCCACCGCATTCGATGATGAGAGAGGGACATTTTCGCAGCAATCGAAAAATTCCGTCTGCCTAGCTTCTTTTTTTTCCATTTCTACAAACGCGGTTTCTCATACGAGCGCCAAGTAATTGCTGCTTTCGAACGCGGAAAACATGACATCATCTTTCGTCAATACCCATTCGATGCGAACAGCTTGCAACAGGTAACATTCGATAACACCTTTGCCATAATGAGAGACGTAATTTTATGCCGCTCCAAGCGTCTCCAACTCAAACAATAAGCAAGTATCTTGTGACATAAATGAATTCAATAGCACGTGGTGCCGTGGTGGTATTTTATTTCCACATAGTCACATACCAGTAGAATTATTAAAGCAAGAGGAGGAATCGTAGGGTCGTTCCGTTAAAGACTTTTTACGCGTTGAGAATGTTTCGTCAGTTAAGGGGAACAGATGTACCATAAGGTGGTACTGGTACGGAATGTCTGGTTAGTGGGAGCGCCTACCGAATTCCGAAGAGCGATGCACGCCAAGATATCCTCAATGGCCCTTTGGTATCCACGCGTAGGACTGGCGAAATGTTTGCGACTATTCGGTCACCGAAGTGTAGGATAAGTCAGCGTTTTAAATGGCACATATTATTAGGAACTATTGTGGTCACATATTGCCGTTGGAAGCAAGAGTTAATGTTACCCACAAAACTCGTCGTCGCATACTGAATGAACGAGCAACTTAACATCGCTTTTAAGTTACGTTAAGAGCTGGTTGCCTGCTTTACAACCAAGCCATCTCCAACTGCTGTTTTTGCTGCTAGTTGCGCTCCAAAGAACGACGAGATTGCTTCCTTCTCTCTTGTTCTTGTTTCTCTTCTTCGATCCACTGCGGAATCAAATCATGTCCAATAATGAATCCCGCCCGCCCCAAACTGATAACGCGATATCTGCTTTTTATATCTAGAAAAAATCATACTGATAATTCGCCACAGATAAATTGTTTCACAACACTTCAAACATTTTCTACTTGAAAAAAGAATATAAAAATTTATAATTTAATCCTTTATTTCGACAAAAAGTTACAGCAAAGTTTACATTCTACCAAAGGATTGGAGACTACCAGCAGATAAAAAAAATTGAGAAATAAAAACCCCTGGAAATGCAGCAAAAAAAAACTTGTTAAAAGTTTTTCCTGCCCTAGATTTGATTGACATTGGAATTATATATAAAAGATCGATATTTTATTAATTCCTTTGCACATGTCCCGTCCTATTTGCGCAGACTGAGAATTGCTTTCAGATGGGAAAGAATTTAATTTATTTGTTTAAGTAGCACTTAATTCAGCACTCCAACAAGTCATCTGTCGATGCATAACAAATATTTACAGTATGAAGCAGTGTTTATCCTTATTGCTTATTATTTGCTTCTGTTATATAAGCGTATGTCATCTTCGAAAAGTTCAGCTGTTGTCGTTCCTTCACCGGTGGTCAGGTCTACTATATCGGTAATCAATTTCGTGCTCTTTAAATACAATCGCGTCATATAATTACGTCAGGTAGGCAGTAAACGAGTGGGGCCGGCGTAAACGGGGGAAATCGGTTGCACCACAGTAAGTTGCGAGTCATACTTAGTCGGTCGCGTTTTACCAAATCTAAAACACGATAATGAAGTAAATTCCGTGACGAAACAGCGGATTCTAAAAGTAGACAAAAGCAGTGTGTACGTGCCAGTATTGCCGGAAAATGCCGGACGACTATCCTGCACATTTGAACCCCTTCAAAAGGAGCGCCCTCCGGGAGTCCTTTCGGACCATCAGGAGCGCATTGTAAGTATACGCGGTACCTGCACACAATAAAAACGTTATTGGCGCCGATGTTCCGTTGTTACGTTCAGATTTAAGTAGCGCACTTGATTGTTTTGCCATCAAACCAAATTGGTTTGTTGAATTAGTCTGAGTCGTCCTTAATTAGCTATTCATTGGCTATAACGTTGAACTTTGCTTTTCAATTGATTATAAAAATACACACGGACACATGCATCGCATAAACTTTTGTTTCCGTAAGTATGTTTGTTTTCATATGTTTGGGTATTTGTTTGTCACCATTTTTACATAGAAATCATTGTTTCGTGGTTTTAGCCGCAAAACATTTCGGAGGAAGCGCTCCGTCGATAAGTCCTCAACAACAAGTTTGTCCTCCTCGTCGACATTCCCGGCTAGTAACTCCATAGGTAGGTAACAGCCACCGAAACTGCGATTTCGCTTGTCGCGAAGATTTGATTTATAGATGCGGTGGGCCGAATATCCCGTCTTTATTTAATTGTGTTATTTCGAGCCGAGCAATAAATTAATTGAATGCCAAGTAAATAACAAGCGAAAAAGTGACGCGAATAATTACAATGTCATTGAGATCGATTCTGTCTGTCCATTTGTTCAGATACGGTGTATCTTCGCAACGATCCGCCGCCGGTCTTAAGAAATATCGAGCGCGCTAAAACTCACGATGGATTCCCGCAAAAGTTGAACCGAGCGGCAAAGGCCGCCACCTACACACCGGGAACCGTTCCTTTGAATCCCTTCGACGAAGAAGACGTTGTCAATCCGGTAGCGAAGCCTCCGAGGGCCACAAACGGTGGCAGCACTGGACGACGCCGGAAAAAAAAACGAGCTCCCCTGCCCCCAGGGGTGAAAAATTAAATGTTTTTTTCAAACAGGAAATTCTTATTATGTTTTTTTTAGATGTTGGGTAATAGATTAACGGTACCCGAACATCACGACTCCAAGTGGAGCCTAACTTCCTGCGGTACGGAATATTCCTGTAATTACAGCGAAGATATCGAATTGGAGGATAACAACGGCAACGACCAGTTGAAAGATATACAGGAGATCAGTAATAAAATTCAAAATTTTTGCGCTGACGATAGGGAAGTCGACGATAAAAGAAATGTAAGTCCTATTGCTGAAGAAGCAGCTAAACCGAAAGATGGAACTGATGCGCAGGTAATTGACGCGCAAGAAGAAACAAAGCAGAACGATCCTAACTTAGAAGAAAATAATTCTGGTCAAATAAATCGCAATAGTTTAGAAACTTATAAGGGTGATAATATTGACGATCAAAATAACAACTGCGAAAATGGTACATTTTCAACAAATTGTGATAAGCTAATGAATCATGCAGATAAGGATGCTATTTATAGTCAAGGTGATGTTAGTAGTATTAATGAGAATTGCCATTCTGGGCCGGAGGAAGACTTACCTGATGGTGACTGCGAAGAGAAGCCGACTCCAAGAATACGCAAATTCAAACCAACAAAGCAAGAATTACTGGGTGATTATACCAAATAGAATTTGAAATTAATTATTGATAATTAATAATATTCCAATTAATTTATTCTGCTTAACGCTTAAATGATATATGAGCAAGTAGGAAGTGCCTTTGATATCTATATCGTAACGTTAACGGCCATCGGCAATTATTCGATTAACAAACAAAAGGAAAAAAATAGTTAGGTTTTTTGTAACAAAGAAATGCCTTTGAACTAAGTTCGGCTTTTATTTAAATAAATGATTTATTATCCGAATCCGTTTCTGGTGATAAATAAAATAATAATAAGTAATTGTTGTTAATATTTTATCTATGTGGTGCGCACTTACAACCTAATAGGACGGTTGTTTCCATGAAAAACAAAATAGCAAAAGTTGCATCTACTTATTTGGTACAAACGTGGTACGAAACCAAAATTTCCCCGTGCCAAAGTATACATATAACAATTTTCGTAACTAATCAACTAATGATGAGTACTCTATGCCTAATGATTGAGGGTCAACTACACATTAGAGTAACATTACGCATTAAATAATTTGCATTAAAAAAGTAGTCAACGTAAGTGAACAAAAACGAGTCATATTTCGAGAACCGACTTACTTAACAATGGAATAATATAAATAATATCACATATTGATTTTTTTTCATATATACGGTTCAGTTCTTGTATCAAAAGATTATCACTATGCCTATCGAATGTTTTCTATTGGTCATTGTTGCTTTTATTGGATACACTTTCGTTAAAATCGACGTTATCCTCGATCTTTACTTTCACACTGTCGCAATGGTTATCAATCTTTTTGCAGTTTCTTAGGTGTTCCGTAAAGTAGACGTTTTCGGGTACGGAACTGAAACAGTTTTTGCATTCGACGCATTTGTCGTAGTTTACTTCGGCGCCGTTCTTCGTGTACGATTTCAAATGGAAATGCACGAATTTATGATTCTCCAGTTCGGTCTCGAAGAAGAACTTCATCTTGCAGTCGGTGCATTCGTACGGTCTGTGATTAAGACCGTGTCCGATGATGTGGCTCCTGAGTCCCGCAGCTGTTGTGAACACCGACGAGCACACGTAACATCTATATTGGCCCATTCCCATAAAGTTGTGTTCGATCAGATGCACCTGTAACTTAGTCGGGGACGGCAGCAAGTTTCGACATAGATGACATTCCAAATTAGGCTCGTCGTTGATCATGTGGTCGGCGGCGTGATTCTGCACGTCCTCCTCGGACTCGAACGTTTGCGGACACTTAAGGCAGGCAAAGAAGTTTTTCTGGTCCGGATGCGGAAGCGCATTGTGGTGCGGACTGTAATTACCGTTCGCGTTCGCGCCGGCCGCGCATTCTTTGCACAAACGCGAATTGCTTTTGTCGAATTGCTGTTTCGACTGGCCGTCCGGCTGGCAAATAATCTTGCTACACGAGACGCAGACGAGCTCCTGCTTCTGCAGCAAGTGTCGCAAATGAAACTTCGCGTGCAGTTTAATTTCGACGTCCGTTTGCAATGTTTGGCAGCAGATGATGCAGTTGGCAGGAAGCGAAATTTGGCTGTTGTTCGGCCCCTTGTTTACCGTCGTCGGACTATTGCTGTGCTGCAACTGATGATTATAGAAGGAATTCTCGTCGACGAGGACCATCTTGCACTGGGTGCAACTATTGCCGGCGACAATCTTGCAGTGCGACAATTTGTGCTCGGCCAGCGTTCCGTTAGTGGAGAATATCTCGTCGCATATGTTGCACTTATGTTTGCCCTTTCCGCAAACCACCTGATGAGACTTCATGTGATTCTCCAAATCCGAGCGTGATTTGCAGTGTTCGTTGCAGTACGCGCACTGTAAACTAACGGAACTCACTTTCGACGACTTGGCGTGGTGCAGCTTCTTGTGGGCCGCCAGTTCCGCCTCGCTGGAGATGTCCCCGCGATGGCAGATTTCGCAGCTGTAGTTGCCGCCGTTGACCCCTTTCGACTCGCTCTTACCTTCCGCCGGGGACGACGCCGTTTTCGCGTAATTCGAAAAATTCGGCGACGCGGACGGACGCAGCAGTCGGCCGGTCGACGACGCCGCCTCCAACAAGTAGTTTTCTCCCTGCGCAAACAACCGGCCGTTAATTAATGGGCCGTCTCTCCTACAGAAAAAGTAATGACAAACTTCTCTAGTATCGTTATGCTCCTTTAATATATGCACGTATTGGAGGTATTCGTCTTTGAAGGCTTTCTGGCAAAAGGGACACTGGTAAACTGGAAATTCCACTCGAGGCTGTTCGACTTCGGGAAATCTAGTTAAGTGGTAACTCCTTGAATTAGCCAAAGGAGTCTGAAGACTGTGTTTCATATTGACGTGAAGTTCGGCAGTCAGTCTGTCGTGGAAAACTTGGTCGGCGCATAAATTGCATCTGTAGTGTTTGCATTCCGGACTATGCTTATTGGTAAAATGCATCTGCAAGCAGAAACAAAACCGCAACGTGCCCAAAATAAAAACATCGATGCAGCGATGACGGATATACGCACGCAAACACACAACACACACACACACTCACACACACACATACATGCAATCAATCTCACACGTACACGCATCTACGCCCCCGCATACGCGCACGCACACGCACACGGACACGCTAAAGAGGTCCCCGGACAGTTACGTACCTGTAAAGTTAATTGCGTGTCGAACAATTCATTGCAAATGGTGCATTTGTATAGGGTCTGCGAATGAGATTCTAATAAATGTTTCTGGAGCAGTTCCATTTGGTCGAAAGGTTTTTTGCAGCAGTGGCAACAGCGGGCCGTCACATTGGCTATGGCATGTCCGAATATGTGACGACCCAGCTCGAGGGCATTCCTTGCAGGTTCGCCACACAGGGGACAACAGCCGATAATACTGTTAGTGGCGAGCGGAAGAGCGGACGTCGCGTTCACCGCCACATGGCTCTCCATGTGCAACAGGAACATTTTGAAATTGGGCATCTGCGCGTAACAGTAGGAACAAATACAGGGCTTATCGTTGGAATCGTAAGGGCTGCCGGCCGCAGACGGCGACGACTGCTTCAGAGGATCGTCCGCCTTGCGCTGCTGCTTATCGCCGACGCTCTGGTACTCGGCGAGCGGATGATGCGAATCGGTCGCGCGCCTTTTGCGACTCAAATCGGTCGGCTTCGATTGCGACGCATTCGAAATCGAATGCGGCGACTTCTCCAACGGGCAGCACAATCCCGACGACGTCGTCCAGTGCACGTTTTCGACGTGCTCGTGAAGCAGCACCGGCGAATCGAAACGCATCGTACACCGATCGCAAGCGTACGTCGGCGAGTTATTCTGGCGCGCCTGCTTCGGAGATAAATCCTCGGGCGACTGGAGAGGAGTGTAATTCATGCTACGCGAAATGCTATTGAAGATCGCGCGATGTTCGGTGTGTATATGCTGGTACATGTGGTTCATGCTGAGGAAATCTTTGCCGCAATACATGCACGCGATCTTCGGCAGATCGTTCGACGATTTCATCATGAAACCCGTATCGATTATCGACGGGATCGACGTCGGCTGCATAGCGCCACTGGTCACCGGCGACGCCGACAGGTTCTTATGATTAACCAGCTGATGATTCTGCACAAAAAGCACCGAATGGGTCACTTGGGTCCTGGAACGCGGCGCTTAAGCGGTCAGTGTCACTTACTTGCAAAAGTTCCGCCTTTTCGAAAGTGTCCGGACACTGAAGACATCGAAAACTGCCCCCTGGACTTGGCGAACTGATGGCGCTGCTCCTGCTCGCGCTGCTCCCGCATCTCCTTTGCTCCTGCTTAGAGTGATGCTGCTGATGCGACGCCAATGCAGCAGCAGTGTTATAGCCTCGATTGCACAATTCACATTGATGAGGCTTCTTGTTGTCGTGCGTTTTCATATGAATTTTCAAATGATCGCTGAAATTTCATTTAGATTCTCGTCCATGTCAATTCAATTCATAAGGCATTCTCGAAAGACTTAGGTATTTGAGTATTAAACTCACTCAGTACCTTAATAAACCAATTAGAGCATTTTCAAATTATGGAATTAGGCAAATATTTCAACGCTTTTTCTTTCTTGGCTTTTTTGTTTGTTTGTTTTTGAAATATTTCTCCATTTCCATTAGCTAAGGAAACACTCTGTATACAGAAGCGAAATGCATTAAAACCTTTTCTAAGCAAGAGCAACGTACAAAAAGAATTGAAAGACGGAGAAAAAGATTACTGGGAAAACGTAGATATGAACTATTAAACGGAGAAACTTGCTTGAACTGAAATCGATACAAAATTAAAACCAGTATATGCGTCGATTAATTAATGGCGATAATAATTATGCCAACAAAAATGAGCAGCTTTCATGAGTGTCGTGTAAACCATGAAATGAAATAATCAAGCGCTCAATTAGTATTTAAATAAAATGCTTGCAACGATAAGGAAATAATAAAGTGTAGCGGATCTGCGAGGCATTTTGCGAAGACACCGTGTGAACGATATATTGTGAACGGACAGTTTCTTCAATTAGAACAAGTTTGACTTCTTGAGTTACCCATGACCGCACCGCGTCCGTCCACTTCAGCGACTTGGCTATCTGCGCGCGTATTTACCCACAATAAGCATCGATAGTCGATGGCTCTTCTATTACTAATTCACATGCTTTTTATCGAGAGGAGAAGAAAAGAGAAGAGCTGGCAGGAACCGAAAGAAGCACTGAAGAAGCAAACAAGCGGAGCGTACGTACCTTCTGGCGAAGGCCGAATCACAATGAAGACACTTGTAGTTCTTATCACCGGTGTGTAGCTTGGTGTGCCTGTCTCTGGATCTCTTGTGCTTGAAAAGACGTCGACAATACGGACAACTAAACTGCAACTGTTCCGTATGCGTCTGCGGAGAAAAAACGATCAATTTACAGAATATTAAAACTATTGGGAAAGGAGCTTGACCGCTCGTCCCATGAGAAAAACGAATGCCTATACCGCTGCCGCTAAAAAACCGACCCCTTTGAAACCGACGAAAAACTTTCCGAACTTATTGTTGTACCGAAACTAATTACAAACTTGCAATTTCGAAATATTTGCTGCTAATGTATTTGCAAGAGCAAGGATAGTTTTGTGGGGGCGTTGAGCAAAACACCATAATATGACCATTAGCGCCGAATCAATGCACGATGGGGAGTGGATGCAAGTGTAACCCCGGGCGTAAAAAGTGAAATAAAACGACGCGCGGAATGTATTCCGTTGGCACAAGTGTGTTGGATCATTGGATTACGTGCATATAATATTAAACAAATTTGCCGCCCTTCGATAGCGTCTGATATATTACTTCCCTGGTTGCTTGTTTGCATCCGATGGTTTATACCCTTACAATTCTATAAGTACCAACTCTCGACCGAATGTTGATTCAATTATTTTAGTTCGCAGTAGAGCAAACTTTTAATTGATGTTACATTTTCAGCGCAATGGAGGAAAAAAAACAACGGCAACTTAAGCGAGCCGAAGACTCGTAATTGACGGTATTGATTATATTATAAAAATCGACAACTAATAAACACAACGTATTACTACTTTGTAACAAGTCGTTAAAAGTTCTTTAGTTTATGCAGGAAATTATTGCTTTTTATTTATTAATATTGCTGATGGAAAAGTTAACACACTTTGTTCAATTCCGTGAAATGCGAATGTAAAAAAAGAGAAAAAAAAAACAATAACTGAAGAGAACACGTAAGCGAATGAAATTAATAGCTGTAACAGTTGAAGTAAACTTTGCTAAAGATTTCCACAAAAAGCAAAGGGTTTTTTAAATTCGTGCCTTGGTTATGAGAAAAAAGCGCATGTGAAACTATTTAAATAATACACGTACATCAACTAAAATGACACGTTATAGAGATGGCATTGGGTAAATTTCCGAATGCGACATTTGAAGACAACAATTTGTATGTATCAAGAGATCTCTCATATAAAGAGTGCGTAATCAGCGCGAGTGATCAGTAGCGCGTTACTTTATTTGTGAAATGGAATTGTCATAACAGAAACGTTAACACCTGTTTAAGAATGCCGCCGCCCCAAGCGGAGATGCTATCGTGCGGAATTCTCGAAACGTCGGTGCACATCAAAGCGGGTTGACATGTTGCGACCTTATCACGAAGGTGTTAAAGATGCGAAGAAACAAAAGTGGTGGCGTACGGCTCGTAGAAAAGTACAGCAATAAAAAAGAAAACACAAAAACCAACACATTTACCAGCAGCGCAAAAGAAGAAGAAGAAGAAGAAGGACGAGATGGAAAAGAAGACGAACAGAAAGAAATGAAAGAGCGCGTTTTGGAGAAACGCGAATGTAATAGCAGAAATGATAGTACCTGTACGTGTTTGCTGAGCAGCGACGATCTGGCGAAGGCTCGCTTGCAGATGTTGCACTCGTAGGGGGTGGTTGCGGTCGCCCCCATGGTGGAGGCCTCGTCGCCATCGACGACGTCGCTCAGGGAGCTCGAACTGCCCGGCGACGCCTGTTCCGAACTGCACGACGGCGAACTTCCTTGGCCTGCAACGGCAAATATTTTTCCGGCGATTAATTACCGACGCTCGGCGTCGTCGACAGAGCGGACGCTCCGAATGCGCCGCGCGGACCGCGTAGACGGAAAAGCGGCGGCGAACGCATTGCGAATTTCGTATGTTTATATTGTGACGAAGAGGCGCACGTATTACCGTGTAATGTAGACAAATGGCTTCACATTTCGTTAAGGTTGTTATTTCTTAAAGAGGACTCCCAATCTTCCATTTCCATGTGGATAATAGAGTGAAATATTACTTGATGAAATGCCACCGGTTCAAATTGAGATGGATAGTTTATAAGGGAATGCAGATTCGTTTTTTTTTTCTTTCTTTCTTTTTTTTTGACATATCACTCTCTTTTCCGTTGATGCGATGTGCCTGAGATACGTGATTAGAGGCCCGCTTTGCGCCTCGCCGAGTGTACTTTACGTACGGTTTTTCGGCATGACTAACGTGCGTGTTGAATTTAATTGTTGCGAAGGAGTGCGATTATTATAAATGAGGAAATTATCAAATTGAGGAAACGCACGAGAAACGAAAAACTCCTACGTGTATGCGGCTGTTGTTGTTGTTGAAAAGTAGGTCGAAATTCAGTGCTCGGTCATTTTCATTCTTAAAAAATGTAAAATGCGTACATAGATATATATACTGAATTTCGGACCGGAATGAGAATTTCGCGCGAAAAGAGAGAAACCGATAAATGGACGCGCGGAGGTCCTGCGATCTTCTCACCTGGTTGTTTTCTTTCGCTGCCCACCGCCTCGCTTTCCTTGTGATTCTGAATTTTTTCTATGACCATCTCTAATCGATTGCTTTTTCCCTTAAAGAGCATTCTCGCTGCGATCGGGTATGGAAATGCTGCTACGGACGGCCACCGGTCACCGATTCAAACACTCATCGTTACGTAATTGCCGCACTGATACAGATAGCCCACAGGTGTATGTCGCGAGAACACACTTGAAGAACTGTGATGTTTGTTCTCGTGTGTCTCCCACTTCGGTCTGTGGGGTCTAAACAAATACCCCTCCGACTCCCTAAACAAATATATCCGTTCGCGGCATGGGGCAACTAACTATAGGTACGCACCGCGTATACCGCCGCTTCAACCAGATTAAGACACTATAAGAGCCGAAGGAGGTGGCGATACTTTTATAAAAGAGAGTCAACTAGATCTGCCGGCTGGAGTGAGTGTGAGCGTGAGTGCGACCACCTCCAGGGTCCCATCTACAGTTACAGACCTCGACCGCTAGATTTTTCAACCCCAACCTGATTTGTTCAATCTTTTAGAGATCTGTGTGCATGTGTGTGTGTGTGTGTGTGTGTGTGTGTGTGTGTGTGCATGTGTGTGTTTGTATGCGTATGTGTGCGTCCGCAATTTCTCCGACTAATTAACGTGCCGTTAAAATAATGCGCATTCGAGAGAGCGCATAACGTGTTTCGAAGTAGTATATAACGAAGGCAGCCGGTGGCCGTTCTTAGGGCGCTGGATAGGTTTTAGCCGAAGAAGGGCAATAGCGAGTTCCGGTCTTCCGGTCGGTTAAGCGCACGAGATCTGCGGCGATTGGCCGACGACGAAGGGCCAACCGATTGGTAATGATGGGCCATTCACTTTCGAATGCCGGCTGCGGCTACTGTGGGCTATGCGAGCGGGCCCGGGGGCAGATTAGGCGGCGGATTCTCTCGACGGTGTTTGACCATGGTTGGCGTTGTTGCGATCGCGGAATCTTGTTTCTTCCCACGCTCTATATAGGGACAGAGCGCCATTCTTAGTGTTAGTCAAGCACGGATTGTGTGCAGGAGTATCGGAGACGAAGAAGCGGACGCGTTTTACTTCGGAATCAATCATTGCCGATCGCCACCATCATTTATTTAATTCTATACGGCATGGGTTATTACCGGCGAGCGCGATGCAAGCGGAAAAACGAGAACCATTTAATGCGCGCCCAATGATAGATGATTGACAAAGAAATCATTTATTATATGATTTCACTTGCATCTCATAATGCCTCTCCGTGTAATGTAATAAAATTAGACGGACAGGAAAAAGCGAGCCGAAAAAACAAACGTCGAACGGAGGCGAGCGGACGGACGAAACGATTTATCTATTATAGCGAAGGCGAAGGCGAACGCGTAAGTTGAGGTACTTTACGGAACATTAATTACGCACAGAGGAGCACCGAGCGGCATTTCTTCATATACACGTATAGTATATTTAATTATCAAATTTACGAGCTGAAGCATTGGCATTTCAGTCACGTCACGTCATAGGTATCATAATAATGCAACAATCATCTGAAATCTTTCGACGAGAAAGAACAAGTATTAACAACTTATCTTGCTTTGTGTTACGTCTCTCACAGAAGAGAGCGAAGGGATAGAAAGAAAAAAAAACGAGTGCGTTTATGTATGTAGTAGGAATACGTATGTGTGTATGTGTAATGGTCGTGCGAGTATTTTCACATGGACTCCGCTGCCTTCATCCATGTTCCATCCATCTAACATTGCGCGCGATACGCGAAGATTACCGGTAATCCGTAATTTTATCGAGCCGGTTTTGAACCTATTACACGCCTAGAAAAGCGGCATAATGCTGCTGGAAAATGCTCTTTCTCTCGCTGCCTAGGAGGCTCGCTCCAATAATTAAACGCAACCCGAATAAGAGTCAAGCGACACTCGTAGTGTCGCGTGAAAAAATCGTCCGCTTCGTTTTTGGGGCTCTCCGAGCGAAGAAAGGCACGAGGCAACGAAAACAAATGATGCGGATGACTAACCGCGCATCTCGCAATAAGGACAGGTGCACGATATGCACGAAAAATCACCTATAAATAGGTGATGATCGCTATTATTGGTAATTTAGTGAGAAACGAAGGCAAAGGACCAGTTCGTGGTGGTTTCGCGTACATGATTTCATCGCTTGGATTCATTTCCATCATTATTTAGCATCTGTCTTCTTATGGTCCGTCCATATACATATTGTACCTACATATCTGCTGGTAAAACAATAAAAAAAAACGATTTTGGTTTTCTCCTCAGGTGACGGTGTCCACCGATGGATGGATGGATGGCATCCATAAGTGATGCACTGCCTAATTAATTATAGAAAACACGGATGTGGACTAATTAAGCGCGAGGAAATTTTATGAAATTTTCCCATTAATTCGAATCGCACCGATAAAATATGAATGTAAATTTAAATTGCTTGTAATATATGCAATCGCGTTTATCTATTAAATCTATACAGGGCATTTATGCAAAGGACAGTTATGCACAAGTATTTTTACTTCATTATTGTCATTTGATATGATTTATAACGCCTAAATATAGAAAAAATAATTCTCATAAATTGAAAACACTTGTTTGTTTTTTTTTAATTTGAAATTGCTCAATTCAGTGATGGTAAAGTGGAATTTATTGTTTTAACTGCAATCCTTGATTATGTCGATTCGTTATTTTATCCTTTTAATCGACATCAAGTTGCTTGCGGAAAAAGTCCGGTAAAAACAAAAGCAAACAGTTTTCCCCTGTATTGAAGTGTACGTACTACGTAGATGGAAATGCAGTAAAACCCGATATACATATACATATATACATGTGAATATGGGTACATATAATTAAACGGTTTCATCGCATGAAATGTAAGCGATGAGAAACACCAAATAAACATCCAGAGCGGCGAGAGCGAGCAAATGGAAATGTGTAAGACAGGCATCAACGATATAAAGCGAATATCGCTAGCAGTGTGCATTTGCGGATGTGCATTTTGCACCCCATGCGTGCATTCACGCGTTTCGCACCGGTCCGTGAATTACGCTTACGCTTTCATTGTCTGCCGTCGTTCGGACGGCTCATAATAGAAGTACATCTTCATTATAGAAGTGCCGATATGGCGGTCGTAAAGGGACGCGCATGCAAGTCCATTGTAACAATAATGTTGCATTTGACTTATCTGCCACGTGCCTCAAACAATATCGACCAAGAACCTGTTGCTTCAATTATGATCGTTCCTCGCTTTTTTTTTTCTCCTCTCCGTTCTTCTACTTTCGAGCTTTGCGTCGGCTGTAAGTGTGCGGCGAGCGGCGGTTCGATTGTGCGACGACGTGGATTTTTGCGAAAGCTATAGTTTCAATAAAAGTGTGCTAGTCGAATCCCCAGCGCAAAAGTTACCTGACTTCTGAGTTAGGCTCTAATAAGATAATAATCTGAAGACAAATGCTTTATAATATTTTATGCTTCCCAGTAGAACCGAGTGCTGCCCCCGAGCTAGAAGTAAGCTCCACTCTATGTAATCTAATCTTTCTTTACTAATTATTCTCAAGGATAGGGGATAAGGACAAGTTTGGTTTTGTTGGCGCAGCTCTCGCACACACACACACTCGCAAACACATACTTGCATTTCGTGGGAGTCGCACAACACACACGAACACACACTTATTCTACGCGCCGAGGGTGACGCGAGAGCACAGAAATATGGAAATATATGAAAACGGAATTCGCGCGTACAAACAACGACGGAATTTCGCCGCCGAATTCCGCATGCAAAGAACTCCCGTTGCTTCGATTAAAAGAAGTAAAAAGCGAACGGCAATAACCGCCCACGAAAAGTATGCGAAAAATTATTGGTTTCCGCGTGTGTGTAGTTGTTGGTGCGGCGCGGGGGGCGGTTGCATCAGAGTCGGATTAGCTATGCATGAGCGAGTCGCAGATGAGTAAACGCCATCGCGCCATCTTTTATAATTTGTTTGATCGCTAAGAGAGAAGCAGAGCTACATGAAGATTGCAACGTAAGTGGCAACAGACGCTGTGTGAGCCGAGGGTGTCAGGCGCGGGGCTCCTTGGGGAATCCCCAAGCAATCTCGGTCGTTTCCTCCCCAAGCGCCAAGACTCAATTAAACTTTAAGATGATATGCAAGTGCCCCGCCGCCTCCACTCTTCCCCATTCTTGCTTGCGCGTCGCCCGGTCCATCAGTGCCGGAATTCCGGAATTTATGCCGGATCTCGTTGCCGCTCCTGTTTGTATTATCATTATTAACTATAAAATTGCATCCTCATTTACTCATCGGAGATATGCGCATTCCATTAGCCCTATCAGACGTGTACTGCGAACTTCTATCCGTTTCTATGCATTCCTCACGCATGTTGTAATAAATAGGTACAGGGCGTGATCCAGTTTTTCTGTAAACACCATGTACTGTACAAGCGTGTTGTAACAGGCGAAACATGATCCTTTTCGCATTTCGTTATATCTCCAAATAAAACTCCCACAATCTGTTCATTGAGACGTCAATCGGCGTTCGTAGGTGAGGTTGCTAAGTGGGTAACATGATCGCGACGGGGGTGATTGTGGTGCATGTCCGGTGCTGCCGGTTTAGGGGTAGCGCGCCGCGTCAGCCAAACAAACCCTCTCTTTCACTGAAAGGAACAATATAATAATAGCTGCTCCGTCGCTGTGTCTGTCTATCCCGCCATCACCGACCAGATAAACACGCACGCACACCCGCACACACACGCACGGATGCGGCAGCAGAAGGACCAGAAAAATTCGCTCCTCGCGTTCCATTTCGCCGGCACCCTCGCCCGCTCCCTCGCCCGCACCCGCACCCGCACCCGCACCCGTACGCAGTGGCCGAGCCGAGTCTGAGTTTATATGTTGTTCGTTCAGCCACCCCTTCAATATGTACTTCGGGAGTCGCAGTACAGTAACTTTTAATTCCCCATTTAACCTCCTCTGCACAACGCTGCAAGCCATCCACGGGCTTTTTTCCGGGAATCTGGCGTGTTTTTGATTGCTCGGGTCGGGCGGCGGATCCCACTGCGACTATAACAGGTCCGAATAGCCCTCCGAACACCCATAATGCCTCTGCTAATGTTTTCTACCTTTACAATTAACCTGAGGAATACGGATGTTGGTAATTAGAGCCGGGCGCTGCTTTCCTCGAGATACCCACCTCGCATTCGAATTGTTCGATTGTTCCGTTGCGTTAGAGGGTTGAATTTGTCTTTTGTGAGATTTAAAGAGTCGCGCTGCTCAATGGAGCCAGCCAGCCATCCAGCAGCAGCAGTGCCCCACAACGATCGGCTCCTTGCAACAATCACGTACGGAGCTCGGGGACTAGCCGCCACATTCCTTTCTCTATCATTAAATTGCTTTATTATTAGAATGTGCAATTGTGCACTATAACTTATTAAGCACAACCCATTCGGCGGATGTGCACAAGCTCATTGCATATCAAAACTAATCAAACATTTGCTTTGTCGCTGTTGTTTTCATCCTTGTTTGCGCGTGTGTGTGTGTGTGTTTTTTTTTTCTTGTCTTCTCCCTTTTTTCCCTTGTTTGTTTGTTTGTTTGCTTGCTTATTTTAGTGGTGTCAGAAGAGGCACGGAAACAATTCTAGCTTAGCGGGAAAGCATCTGAGACGCGTCGGTGGCACATTTGTAGCGGGGGGCGGTTTTTACTTATGGCGCGGCTTGTAAGGCGCAGTGTTATTGTTGGCAAACAATGCCTCAATGGTCCCACAGAAGCCGATATTGCCACAAAACAGCACTAAAGTTGTGTTCCGCACACAACGAATATCTACTTATGGCTATGACACCTCAGACGAGACTTTTCGATGTTTTTATTAAAGCGAACGACAATGCCCAATGTTATATGTGCAGCGAACGCATCAAAATAGCAAAACGAAAAAATTTCTTCGAAGAAAACAAGAAAACGACAACCGAACGAACAATTGAAAAGTTAATTAGAATTTTTCGAATCCGATGCGGATGCATTGGCCCTGGATGCGACCTTTAATGGTGCGATCGTCGGACGGCAGCAGTTTCGTTGCCAAGTTACACTGCTCCCGATTACAACAAAGCTTTAAAAACATATAATTCTGAGTTTATGAAGGCGGCAGACTCTGCGGGCCCAGATCGGTGCTACCCGGACTCCTCAGGGAGCAATCGGGCCGCTGTTGTATTACTGTCTAATTCAATGCATTACTGGTGCCTTGTAACTGGTCCCTGGACGCCTATTGCCAGGGTTGGGCGTTGTGCAATTGTCCGGCGCTATCGACGCCACGGTAGGCGCCGTCATACCTCTCCGCTCACTTAATCCGATCCTAATAAAACATATGCTGCCCCCCACACAGTATCGACGATCCGCCATCGGACTAGCGGCACTGTCAGTAAATAATATTCTCATTAGATGCATCTCTGCACTATTGGGACGAACAAGAGCGGATTTCGCTTGGCCGTTTCGCGCGACCGCTTAAATATGATGGCGTTTTTCATGGCGTCTTTGCGGTTGGCGAAGCATCCATCAATGCGGCCGCCGCCGCCGACGCCTGAGCCACCCGAAGCCGTTCCCGATACACGTTAGCGCGTGTGTATGTTCTAAATGGCACATGAAAATTTCAGATTTAATAGCACGACGCTGATGAATAATGAACGACGGTATCAGTATAAAACAGAGAGCGGCGAACGCAGAACGCAGAAGGGCGTCTGATGGTGCTCGCAGTGCCGAGGGGGCAAAACTATGCCACCGCCGGTGGTATGACAGCTCGAATAAATCGAGCGCCGATGGTTACTACTCAATGGGTGCTCCATACGGATATTTACAACTACATTTACGCTTTCCGGTCGATTATTTGCGGCGAACAATGGTCGCAGGACAATGATCGAATTGAAATTGCATAATGCCAATGCCAATGCCTCTTTGAGGGAGCGAGAGAACTGCACACAACTCTTTGAAGTGCGTGCACAAGATATGGCGAAAGCATTCTGTTGTTAAAAATTGAAAGCTGATTTGTGCCCACCAAACGTCAACGTAAGTTCACAGAGTGTGGTCCATCGCAAATGTTTCTTTAGAATTCGATGTCCTTTTATTTAAAATTGAGAAAAAAAACTGCAAATATTATTAGCATCCAGATTGTTTGTTTGTTTGTGTGCGTTTTTTTTTTTGTTCTGCGAAAATGCGCTACGTGTTGGATTATGCGTGGAATGAAATCGGCCGGTGCGATTCACAGATATGAGCTTTTCAATTATTCACGGAGACAATCCGATGTGTGACTGAACGACTCTCCAGCCACTGTATTTCGAAGAACAGCGTCTGCGATCGCCCCCCAAGGCTTGTCGAACCGTTCCGCCGCTTCCACCATCTAATATTCGTTATCGTTCAAGCCGGCGCTGCTTTATTGCTGCCGCCAGTCAATTATTTACCTCTGCATTAACTAACTTGCGTATTCCGGCGAGTGCGGAAGGTCAAGAGCGCTCTTTTCTTTTACTCCTGATTATTTTTAATTGCCTCACTTCTTAGCGAAAATGTACATAAATGATCCTGTACGCCGTAAGGAGCCCAGTACAGTAGGTGTGAATAAATGCGTAAATTTATAATTACGCGCTAATAATTGAACACCGCAACTGAACATGTAGTTATATGTGTAACCGTAGATACTGTTTATAGATGCATTTGATAGGAGAAGCATATGATAAAACATCAAACGTTGTGTCCGTTTTTGCGCATTCATATTTGATATAGTTAAAAGGCTCGTCGTATTTATGCGGAACCTTTTATGAATAACGTATGTTATTATTATTATGTTAGTGAGACGCGCGTAATGATTCATTAATCGCATTCAAATATTGTCAATTTCGGCGTCCCGGCTCCTGCTGCTAATCAGAGCTTTTAGTCGGGAACACAGGGGATTCGTAAAACATTCACTGCATATATATTTTTCAACTTTAGACAGAGATTGTGAAGGGTTTTCCACCGGGCATTTTCCCACCCTTGATTGTCTTCTAGAATATGTAATAAGGATAGAATAAGGAAACTACATTATAAATATGCTATATACTGCGACGGCAGCAATGTAGCGGCGGCGGGAAAGAGCGCCGGCACGCCAACGAATGCGGAGAGCGAGATGAAGAACAAGAAGAAGAAGATGAAGAGGAAGAGATGGCCCTGTTGTTTCCGCCGCAGCTTTCGTACCGACCGACCGACCGCTGCTCGCATACGCAATACCCACCCCGTAACCCACCCACACGTACCCAGGCAGGTGGTAATAGACATCACTTTTGGTCGCGGCCTTTTTCGATCCCGCGCGCTCGCCGCACACCAGCATTCAACTAATAAATGAACATGCGCCACACAAAACTGTATTAGTTGACTTAATTATAAACACTGGGCCACGTGACATTAACAGACAATGCACGAGTTTGAAAATTCGCGGACATGTTAAGTGTAAAATGTTGTTATGTCCGGCGCACGCCATTCTCTCTCGCAAGCTTTTGCCTGATTTAATTGAAACTTTGTGACATACTACATTTCAAACTGAAATACATACAGGGATCGATTTTAATGATATTCTTCTCTTTTCCATCATCTGTGTCCTAAACAATCGCAAAAATAAGTGCATACCGTCAGGATCATCTTTAATAATTTTTGGGAAATTCATCGAATTATCGTATTTCGAATCTTGATTAGTTGTCTACCTTTAATATTCAAATTTATTGATGATACGTAACATTTCGAAAACGTTTCCAAGTCTTAAATCACTTCCGGTATTTGGATTTCGGAATGAAATTGTAAATCTCAAGGAAAAGTGAAGCGAAAACACCCTGTAGAAGTGGATTTGCGATCATGTTATAAGAGTCAAGGGACCGGGGTGGCGTCTGTTAGACAATATACGAGAACTCTTTCCCCAAAACCACGTTGCGCTTCGACGCTGTCGTCCCTCCGCTGCAGCAGCGAAATTCCCTCCCACGCCTACCGATATATGCGTACGTTAGCCACATCATCGGTTGAAAGAGTGTTAAGTGTGTGCTAAATGATGGTCGCAGCGGCATCAGGAGTCAGCCGGCGGAAAAAAAGTTGGTCCTCGTCAATTAAGCGAATATAATGGACGTTTTAAATATACCGGCGGCATTCATAATGAGTCGCCTAAATGATTAATGGCGAAGAGTGATTACGTGCGGTTCATTTTCGTTTCGCGACACTTCCAGCGCCACTACTTGTGTCTGAGGTCGCAATTAAATATTCAGAGGACTCAAAGTATGTCCGACGGAGCCGTCATTGCCGTGCTAATCAATTTATGGGGCCAGGCAACGACGTCAAAAATCCGAAGATGCGCTCAACCGGACTCATATATATATACTCGTACAAGGATACTAAACGCTGCTGATAAATAAAGAATATAGCGCTTGCATAAAATTATTCAAAATTTATACGAAAACGACGTTTGTCATTTCGCGAAAGCAGCGCCGGCCAGGCCGTTGGACGGGCCAAATAGAGTGGAGACGGGGACGGCGGAAAAGCGACTCACCGTTTAATAGACTATTGTCGTCGTAGTCCTCGTCCAGCGCTTCGTCCTTAATGTCGAGTCTGATGTCGTCATCGATGTCGAGTGACGACATCGGCTCCTCTTCGCCCGCCGCTGCATTCTCCTTCTTGTAGAAGCCGTCCGGAAGGACGGCGGTGCCGGGCTGGGCGTCCTGGACGGCATCCGCATCGGTCGTCGCGACGTCCGATTCCCCTGCAACGAACAAAAGGACGGAGATGAAACTGCGCTCGTTGTC
This sequence comes from Holobus sp. GC000080, assembly GCA_030556065.1. NCBI lineage: Eukaryota > Metazoa > Arthropoda > Insecta > Coleoptera > Staphylinidae > Holobus > Holobus sp. GC000080. The sequence continues at coordinate 175,491 of JASKGO010004312.1, forward strand.
TCTGGCAACTGTATAGTGTGCGGCACCAGGTGCTCCGGGGTAGCGGTTCCAGGAGAGACATAATATCGCTAGGAAATGTTCTCTGCGAGCCATTACAATCGAACTGTTCCCGCGGGACCGGTCTCTCCCATACCGTACAACCAACCGAGCTCTATTTTAACTAAGTCTATGCTACACCTTTTATTTCTTCGAATAACGGGCGCAAAGGAAAATTTCATCAAAACCCACGCGCGCACACACACACACAAGAAACTTGATCGAAATTAGAATTTTCCACTTTTACGACGCGCATGATTAATTTTCCATTAGAAAAGTGAAGAAAAAAAAAACACGAACCTTCTATTGCAACCCTTATCATTCATTGCTTTACGAATATGCATGTTATATGTGTGTAACTGTGTACATGCTATAAGGTAGCTAGATACATATAAATGTATACATATACATAAATATATATGTATGTATATATATAATATGTAACATTGTATAAAGGGAAAAGAATAAGTTATGACGTAGTGTGTCCTTGGAGACTAACGAAGCCGGAGCATGAATTCCCTGGAGCACAGTATGCGCAAGGCGGCAGAAAATTAATGCAATCCTTTGGGAAATCGAACCTCTGCGTCCCCAGCGACTCGGCCTGTTGGCAGCTTCAGCTAGAGCTCTCTTGCTGTTTGATGGAGTAAGCCTTACTTTTCACCTGTTTCCATCGACGTTGCCGCCGCCGCCGCCACCGTGCCAACAGCAGCCGCTGTACCCCTACGTACGCCACTGCCAAGTACGAACGGGGGCGCATTTACTTAATCAGTCCACAGGCCAGATCAGAGCCGATAATACCTTTCGGCAAACTTTATTTAACACTTCTTACAAATACCAAATAACCATGGGGGAATACTTAGCAAGTCGCTTTTAAACCGTAAAGCCACGAATACGAAATCGATAGTTCCAGGGGGTCATCAAATGTTGTATATATATATACATACATATATATAAATGTAGAGACATGCTTATATATAATCTATATCGTATTATATGTATACGACTATATATATATATATATATATATAAATTTATATATGTTACATAAAAGGCAGTAACAGTAAAAAGAACAGAGTGCAGGAAAGCTCGGGGGACCTAATTAAGTATTGTGGATGTCACGCGGGTCAAGTTGACCCAGACGCCCAGTCCTCGGGGATTCCGATTCACACACATGCACCCGCCCACACACACACACACACAGGCGCACATATAATATCTACGCGAAGAAGAGAAAGAGATACGGATAAACACAAACACACTGGAAACAAAGGTTTTTCTTCTTCTTCGTCGTCACTCCGACGCTTATTCGCAGCAAGTAATGCGTGGGTGCGGATGAGACGCGCAGCAAGAACTCACGTGTCTGATATGATCATAATCCGTAACTTTATTACCTTTCTCTAACCACTTTAAATGTGTTTGCGAATATATAGAAAGTTTTGGAAGGTAAAAGAGAGCTTTTAAAAGGTGGAAAAGCAGCAAAACCGGGTAGCACTCTGATGGTGCGTCCCGAGGGATTTCAACTAATCAGAGTTTTTGGCGCTGCAGAGGATACATATGCTTTGCTCCATGGGAACCACGAAGGTATTCCAGTTGGGTCCCCGGGGACCTCGAGTAGATATGCGCAGTAATGCAGAATACATTCGTTGATGACAATGTTGCCCGCGCCACTCTTATTTTCCGCTTACTTTATTTATTTTTTTATTTTTATTTTACACCACATATATATATAATATAAATATGTAGTATGTATATGTAGATAGGTGCAAAATGTAAACCTAATGAGTACTACCTACATACAGTACCATACAGTAATAATTACCACTTCAGTAGGCAGTAGGCAATAGGCATCCGCTGGAGCAACTATTGATGATGATAAGTTAAGCACGTTAGTGGTGTAGGTGCAGGTGGGACAATCACAATAATATGGGAGCAACCGATAAATGAGATCACGGGGATCGTATTTAATGGTCAGAACTAGATTGCGTAAGTAGATATAGATGATGGCCATATTTAAGCACGCGTATTGATCGGACAGTAATCTCTGGAATTATAATTGATGTTTAAGCGCCGACAGTGGTGGTTAAGTGATGGTATCGGGGACGTCGACATGACAGGAATGTACCTTTCATGACCCGACAGAGCGGCGGTATCGAAGGGCGAGCCAAAGCCGCGGGTTATATCGGATCCCGCAGGAACGTCTGTCGCATGAGGCCGCGAGCGGGAGACAGGGGAGTGCGGAGCATCTATTCTCCCGAGAGCATCCCATTAATCACATTGACTAACAGATATGCACCCCGAACCCGCCGCTACAACTTTGTCATATTCCCCGTTACATGATTATTATTGGTTTCTGTTTGGCAGATTTTCCAAATGGCATTCCGCTTCCTTTGTATCGCCCTCGCCCACCCACTTCGGATACCTGCACCGTACCCTTTTCGCGCCCGTCCGCACCCACCCCGAACCATCCACCCTTTAAGCCGCCCAGCCCACATCCAGCACTCATTTAAATAATTAGACGAGACGGAAGTTTTATCGGTGATTAGAATTTTAAGTGTAATTAATATTTAAGATGAGTAAATTGGGAACGTATATGGCGGCTAATTGAGGTGACGCCGAATGTTGCAGGCAGGAACAGGAAGTCCCGAGGGCTCGCGACGCGGGACCAGACTTCAGCCTCGCAAAATGACTGCCTCAAGAATGCTAATTAGACGAAGATAGAAATATGACAATTTTGCCAGAGCTCTTCGCCGGTTACTTTATCTCATTTCTTATGTAGGTCCCAGAGGGGCCAACGGCGCAATCTTCCAATCCCACTGCTAACTTATTTTCATGCTAAGCCAAGTCTGCCGGAATAGGTTTAGCTTTAGGTTTAGGTGTTATATCGGCTGCCCTTTCGCCCTTTCACCTGGCCCCACTCTTCCCTCTCTCTCTCTCTCTCTCTCTCTCTCTCTCTCTCTCTATCTCTCTTACTTTCCCCTATGTCTCACCCGTCCCTCTCATCTCGTCACCGATTCTTCTGCGCTTCCTTTTTGCTGCTTGTCTAATATTTATCTGGCCCGCCAAAATAGAGGGATAATTGCGCCGGGGCAACGCTAAATGACTAGCCCATTACTCATTCACTTACCCCCTTAACTTAATCTGCGCTCTATAATAGCAAACAATTACTATCTCCTCTATAGTTATTTGCGGAATTTATTTTTGCCCATGTGCCTCATCGGCTGCCAAATCCACCCCCGAAATGTGCGAAAGTTTAAGGCACAGGTATCGCATCGTTTCTTGGCGATTTACTTTGCCGGTTAATCCATAAATATATATGATTCAGTTTAAAGCACTTAAGTCCCCGTTTTGCGGAACGCGCATACATCTTTCGCTGGGGCCAGTTACCCTCCGAGGACTAATAAAATGATAGTAGTGGAGTATTTAAATTTGCGTGCAGCCGAAACGCCTTTATAATGTTCCAGGCGGGGGCGGCGGAGGAGCGAGCGAACCGCCGAGCGGAGGAGCAGCATGTGTCACTATTTTTACTCGAGTAATCGCCTCGAAGACGTATCGTATCGCACATCGTACGATGTGTTTACATTTCCGCCCTAATATACTCACTTGCATTTTCGGGACGAGGGAGCGATGTGGCGAAAATAATACACAGGTAAAATTCTACGTGTACGTTATATGGGTAAATGCGCGGCAGTAATATGTAACCTCTTGAGATAATAGTAGGAGCGGCATTTCTCCTGAAAGCCTCGAGATGGAATATTAGAATAGGAGAAAATAATAAAATAATTTCCATTCTGTTTTCATATCGGGAAAAGAACGTTTCAGCGCTATTGCCTACCCTCCACCTTCCATCCATCTTTCGTGGCCGGGAAATGTTTTCGAATCTGCGATACATATTTTCGCTGGATCGTTGCGAAATTCGATAAATTTTATTTATTTTTTTATTTTTACGTTCGTTGCGTTTTCGCGATTTTCTTTCCCAATTAAAACAACGATCATGTAGGAAATTCGGGGGCTCGGCGACGTGGAATGCCCGCAAAATAATAGAAATAATAAAATTGGAATTTACTAGGGCGAAACTTTTAAGCTCGGCTTCGCGAAAGTTTTCAAATTGAATAATTATTGATTTGAATTTTACCTTCAAAACAATTTAACCATTTCATAAGCGAACTCGGAAAAACAAAGTGGGCTATGGATTCGTCCGAAGGCCACGCTATTTATCTACAGCTGCTATATATACTTTGCTTAGAAGGGGCTCCGGCATGAATATTGTATATTTCGGAAAGGGATAACTGGTTGGCGGGCAGGTGGAAGAAAAAAAAAAGTTGCGATTTTTATAATTAAATAGAGATGGATTGATGTAGAGTGGTGGGTAGGTAGCAAAGACACTTAAAGCTCTAGAGGTTACCTGGTCCTTCCACGTTGAATGACCCCGTGACTCCCAACCCTTAGATATGCCGGTCCCTCGGGACCGAGTCCAGGATGACCGGCCATTACTACGACATGCACGTTGATATCACCTCTTTTACTTTACTTCTACAGAGCGTACGCTTTAGTGCGCCGGCCGGGATAATTAAGGCGCCGAGAAATTTTCCGTCCGTTCGATGGATGGGACAGATTGTGTGGGTGGACGGGGGTTTGCCGATTAAGGGCAAATTTCCCAAGTCGGAACGGAACGCGTTCTATTTAGGGAATACGAGCGCGGCATAGCGGGGTGACGTCTGGGACCCGGAAATTTCCTCGGGGACTCCGGGAATTTTCGCTGCTGAAAGTTTCCAAGTCGTCCGAGAACTGACATTTTTAAACAAATTTATGTTTAAATAATTTATAAGCTGCCCATCTGCGCGCACCCTTTGAATAAGCGCTCCGGGTGCAAGCAGTTCGCCGCCCGTATACGCCCGCCCGCGCGTTTGTGTGGGTGCAACGGCAATGTGCAAGTGCAAGTGCAAGTGCAACGTTTATACTCGTAGACTCGTAGTCCGTCTGTTTGCGACTCTCCGAGCGAGTGTGTTTTTAATTGAAGCATCTCATTTTAAGAGCAAAATACGTAACTGTAATATTAGTAGTTTATACGTGGCAGTTCGGAGCGCAGAGAGTTAGCTGCCGGGCGAGGTATACGGCTCCCGAGGGATTGTGTCATGGGAGTGCATATTTCCCCGTCTGTACGTTACCGTCCCCCGGCCCTCGGCGCCTCTTGGGTACTCACTATACTGCCAACCACTCCAGTCGCGTCCGGGAAACATAGTATCACATACATTCGCCAATTAATTTCACTCTATCTCCACACATCCATCAGTCAATCACGTACCACCGAAGGACATATGATGCTCGCTCCCGAATCCTTTGCCTACCATCCGAACCCGAAATACGCAAAATTATATTTCCCCTCATTGCTCACCAATTGTGCAACAATATGAAGATTAATACTCGTATTTCAATTTGAAATTTCAAATTGTTTCTTCGAAACGGTCATTAAAGATTTTACAATATCATCGAATTTGAAAATATAAAATTCATAACAATTCAAAGAAATGTAACATCGAACGCTGACACGTGAAACATGCAACAGTGGGAATTGTGCACTCTTTTTTTTGCAACTTCAAACATGCTGACTTTCCGCAAATTCAAGAAATTCTAGTAATCGGCATAAATTACGTACCTAATTTCGCAGGATTCGCCTGTTTCCTCCTCGACATGATTCCGCGACAGTATTAACCGCACAACATTTTAGCCGAACGTCCCAAGTATGTGCCCAATGATACGCAACGGCGGTCACTTCTTCTGTATACATACATGGGTTGTGTAAACAATGGGTTTTTTCGCGCTGGCCGGCGTGTCGCGAGTTAGGTTAGAGGCGTCGCGACGCGGATTCCAGGACGAAGCGCGCCGACTGTGTGGTCTCGCACGGCAGCTTTGATCACAAAAGCGCGCGCATTTGCATCCCTCGGGAATTAACTGCGCGATGTTACTACCTTCCCCGTCTGTTGAAAACTTAATTAAATGATCACACATGATAGCAATATGCGACACAGACGATTTTTTCGCGCTTTGACGATTACTCTATTTCCGCATTGCCGTATCCCTTTCTTTTCAATTGCCATTTGATTCATTTATAATGCAAAACAGTTTTTAATAATATCTCTCCATATCATGTTTGTACTTGGCAAAGTTTTTACACTTTTCTGCTGTTTTGCTTCCGTAGAGTTAACTTAGAATTTTTTTCAAAGTTTCAAAATCTACAAGAGAGGAATTAATTCAGGACACCTATATTTAAAGAGCTGTAGTCACGGGATTGCTGCTTCGGTTTCTACACCGAAAGTAGGTCTCTAGTGTCAGCATTTGTTGTAATAATCGATGGTTATTGTTCCAATAACGATACAGAAATAAAGCAATTGTAAAACTTCAGAATGCGAATAAATCACAATAGAAGTAATAACCGCGTGTTAACGTCCTATATTTATTAATATTATTATTATTTATCGATTAATCGATTTATAAATTATAGAAGAAAATAATTAAACTGCAGGCTCGTCCATTAATTTTCCTAATTTCCTGGAAAAACTACTCACATTTTTAAATATTAATATTCTTTTCATCCCAGATATCAGCAAACTTCGTAATTGTTGCGCCCTCTGTGATTGTCTGGTCTTAATCGAAACACTAAATTCAGTTTTAAAACGAGAGATCTATAAAGGGCACAACAAATGATTAAACAATAAGCAAATAAGAATTAAAATAAATTTGTAATTTAAAAAAAGTTTATCGCAAAGATTTCAACGATTTAATGTACCGGGCCGAACCTTTGGGGCTTAAGGAGTTAATGATGAATATTTATGCATACAAATTTTAAATCCAATTAAGAATAAGACTTATAATATTGTTTTCCTCTCATTATTTATTCTCTGAAATGCAATCATAAGATCCATATTAAAAAAATTAAAACTAGAGAGTGGTAAAATTTTCTGCTTATGCTTTTATTAGGCGGCCTGCTTATGGAACAATGTCCTTTCGCTCGGTAGTGTATTTTATTGTTTACCGCCGCCCCGGCTGGTCTAATTAAGTTAAGAACTTTAAGTTCATCCAACTACGACGAAAACTTACTGACTTCTGTCTTTAAAGTAGCAAAATAAAATAAACAATTAACATATAAAACTAATACTTAAGAGTCTTTAATTATTAAAAGGAAAAAAATCCATGTCGAACTGAATTGTACTATAATAATAATCATTTATTGAATTAACATTTAGGCTTTGGTCATAAATTAACACAATTAAAGTATAAAATGCAAAAAGGAAAATTATCACTATTTATCTAAAAAAATTGTTCGAAAACGTGTAAATTGTATATAAAACAGCATCTGCGTGATTTGAAAGATATGTACAGAGTAACCCTTTTGAGGGCCTTAATATTATTACAAATATTGCAAAATTTAGGCTCCGGAGCCGCTTAAACGGCTTTGAAAGCTTACTATAAATTCGTTCGCACAGGGCATCTTAAATATGTATACCTATATAAATATATCAAGTTCTGAACACATGGAAGTTGATATGGCGCAGAAAATTTAAACATCAGTTTGTGGCACACCCTGCACTAGTTGAGTTTTACTCCGGGTATGGCTTCGTCTCGTACCCAACACCGGCGTCCCTTTTCTCGGATGGGCATCGCCATTGGGACTGACCGAAGCGAAGTCGGACATTTCCTTCAGAGATACCGCACTGCTAGTTCGAAACGAGGTAGAACTGGCCGAACGCACCGGCTCGCTCGCAAATTGGGTCCGCAACGGTTTGTCGGTGTACTCATTTTCGATACCGATGTCCGTATCTACGTCCGGCAACATGAAATTGTCCCCGTTGTAAAAGCGATCTGACTTTCTGTAACATTTTCAAAAAGGTTTTTACAAACGCAAAATTTCCCTGGCTGAAGAAGATATGTCATTTGAAAAGGTAAAATATGATATTACCTTGCTTACCTCTTTGCATTTCGCCACAGCATGCAGCATACCACCAAAATCACAATAAGCAGAAGGCATGTGGTGGACATACTCCAAAAGGCGATCTGTAAGGGAGTGCTGGGTTCGTACCAGAATTCAGTCGTGGGTCTTATGGTGGGTACCAGTAAGCCGACCACTGTGGGCAAGTATTGCGTCCAAAATGCCGACTCAGTTTGTCGGTAGTTCCACATGATGGACGAATTGTAAGTTGTATTTAGATTTAGGTATTTCAATTGTCCCGGTATGGCCATTTCGAAATGCAAGCCTAAGATCTGCGTATACGATGGATTCCTAAAATGGGCAGTAAAAAGAAAAAATTAATGTTTTGGTGTTTCATTTTTTGCTTATCGTTACCCGTGGCGAGCAAAATCAGTATAGGCTTTCATAAAGAAATGGCTCATGTTTCTATCGTTGTTAGTCCATTGGGTCCTATCGAATCTCTCCCGGGGCGGAAAGAATTCCACGTCCATAAATGGTGCCCCGGCTAACAGATAGTGTTCTATGTCGTGCGGAGTACGTCTCCAGAATTCGGTTCGGAATGATTCGACAGTGGTATTCAAGACGTACATATATACCGGAACATGTTTTTCCACCAGAAGTTTGATCATTTTGTCGTTGGGAGCTACATAGAGGAAATCCGAAAGCAATTCTATGTATTTCTCCCTGATGTGGGTGACGTTGTGCGGATCCGGCCAGTAAGTGTACATATACTTGATCGCTTCATAAGTTCCGTTCGGGTTGAGCGTGTAGTTATACCTGAGAACCAGTTCGCGGATTTTTTGATCGAAGAACATTTCGTTCACTATGAAATCCGGGGCAAGACTTTCGTTTTGATCTGCAAAATTTTTCCAAAATTGTTTTTTGTTCGTAGCAATTATCAAAAATACTAACAAATAATATTGGCAGCTTCTTGCATGGTCAACGTAGCCATATAACGAATATTTCGATTGAACTGTCCTTGTTTTATCAATTCTTCGGGGGTATTCTTTAGGAAATGCCAATCGCCCTCGTTCCATCCTTCGTAAAAGGGCATCGTCAAGTTCCAGTCGATCACTGGGGCCCACGGGAACAATCCGACGTGCGGCGGGAACTCGGCGTTACCTAAATCGTTAGCACTGCGGCCTTGCTTCAAACAATTCACAAGTTTCCAAGATGACTCTATACTGCAGCCCATTAATTGACCAAACACTCTACTGGTGTTCTGGGCCCTGTAAATGTCGGTTATGAAAGCCCAGTCGGCTAAAGCGGACCCGCTCTATAATTAACACCAAAAATTATTCTGCTTTCGAAAACGAGATATTTATGTACTTGAGCGATGACATTGGAGACCATTCTGCGCGTTTCCGGAGCCACCATAAGAATACCGGCGGAAGCTGCACCTGCTCCGGGACCAAACAGCGTGATTGAACTTGGATCGCCATTAAAATATTCGATGTTCTCGTAAACCCATTTAACAGCCATCGCTTGATCTAAAATACCGTAATTGCCGGGGGAGTTTATGTCGCCGGTACTTAGGAATCCTAAAATTCATTCACATTTACAATCTGTCGTTTCCCAAATTGCGATTCGGCAAGCAGTACCTAAAGCGCCAAGTCTGTAGTTGATAGTAACCACCACGACTTTGTAAAAGGTGGCCATAATGTGACCTGGAAATAAATTGGAAGCACCCCGTACAAAATCGCCTCCGTGGATGTAAATCATCGTGGGATAATGCTGAGCGACACCTCCTACAGAGGGCGAGTAAATGTTCAGGTACAGACAATCTTCGCTGACGTCCCTGATTCCCTTGGTGGCTCCCGTGTGACTCACCGGTTGAGGACACGCGGGTCCGAAATCTACAGCTTGCAGGGATTTCCACCCTTTGTGCCATCTCGGAGGTTTGAATCGGCCCTCATCTGTGGGCGGTTGCGCGTAAGGAATGCCAAGAAAGACGGCGGTGCTTCCCTGCTCGCGCTCTATGAATTCGGACCCAGTTCTGTACAAGGAGTCGGGATCTGGGTTATCATAGAGTTCGACCTTAAATCCCTGCACCCCGCCATGTTTCGTCGTCACGTATAAATTGCGGTCTTTTTGAATACTGTCCGGTCTTTCTTTCCCTTGCAGGTCATCGCGCCAACCGCCAAGTATTCCGGGTAACATCGGCGACGGATTTCCATCCTGATTGTTAAATATTGATAACATTACAAAAGTTTTAAATATTGCGTTTGTGCAATAGCAAAATAAGTTGACATTTATTTACTTTGAAATAATGCTTAAATTGAAAATGGATATGCAGAAAAAGTGCAGCGGATGCATTTAAAACGCACACACAGCTTCTATCAATTAAAACGAGCCAGATGACCTTAAGAGACTCAATAATGTTAATTGAAGCAATTATGCGTCATGTAAGCAATGAAATGAAAGGGAGTTGCCTTACGTATTATTACTCTTACTACACTAACAAAACAGTTATGATTCATTGTTATGATTTTCAATGTTACCTGGTCATAGAGGAATCGCTCGTCCTGGCCAACCCTGTTCGGGTCCCCCGGGTACACTCTGCCGTTGAATTCGTGCGGCAGATATTGGCCATACCTGCGCCCGTTATAAAAATAGGTCCTGTAGTCGCGATCGCCAGGGTTTGGCCGATTGTACGGGTCGTAAGTGTTTCTGGGTGGGTACTGACCCCGATCCGGGTAATAATTCGGCCCGTAATTTTGCCCATAGTTCGTCCCGTAATTTTGTCCACTAACTGTACACAATTCACACAGAACCGCCGCCGTTACAATTAATTTCGAGCATAGTTTAGAGAGCGACACTTGTTTCTTCGTTGGCGCCATATTCTTGTTGCGCTTACCTGCGGTTTACCTGTATGACGTCACACTGTGTTGGCTTGTGTAGTTGTTTTACTGGTTTCACCTTTATCTGGCCGCTTCACTGAACGTAGAGACACGAACCATTACGAGCGCCGTTACTTTCCAATTGAATTTTAACACTAATTTTCATTATTCGGCCCACAGGACACCAAATCCCTAAGCGCTTTCCATTGATAACACTTATCTGTAACGCAGTTGGTTAAATATTGCAACATCTGCGTCTACTTCACGAATCGTTCTCAACCAGAATGAAATATCTTAGTCATGGAGTCAATTAACACGTGCGTGGGAGTAGTCGCTTCTGTTTTTTATTCTTTTAATAATTAAAACAGAATTACCGTTAAGATGTTAATTATTAAGAAGCAAGCGTGTTTTTGCGCTCTAAATAATTTCCCCCCTTATTTAGGTTTCCTCCAATTAATTATCTTATAAATATAAACCTTTATTGGCTGTATAAAAATTAAATTCGATCGGACGTCTTTCATTTCGTCTCCGCATGATCGATACCGTGAAGCTTCGTCTTGCTCAGGTCTTGCTGAATTCATATTAAGATACTGGCATTTTAAATCGGACCAGCGGGTGCGGCGATAAACAGCAAAATGCAGTACCGAGCGAAAGGGCTGTGTTCCGTAAGCAGTCCGCCTTTTGTTTTTGATGTCACCAATATTCGTCATCAATCATCTTCTGTTGGTTTCATGTTTGCGGATTATTATAATTGTTACTTTATACTTTTTAATTAGATTTGAAATTGTGTAAGGGCGCATTTACACAAAATTTTTTCCGATACATGCAATTCAGTCCCCTTAACAAGGAGTTAAGTATGCTGTTAGAATTATTTTCAATATGTTTTAAATTGTTTTTTATTCCTATTATTGCAATTCGATTGTTAATTTATTAGTAAGGGTTGCTTTTTATTATTTTAATAAGTTTTGAATTGTTTTTATAGTTTTCATTGCATTTCAATAATTATTTTCACTGTTTGGGTTGATTTTTATTATTTTTAATAAGTTTTGAATTGTTTTTTATAGTTTTCATTGCATTTCAATAATTATTAT